>JAKSZP010000161.1:0-164433 GCA_022478985.1 Massospora cicadina
CATTGCTAGAACCTTGGCTAGCGATGGCAATTGCCAATCAGCAATGGTTGGAGGTGCTAGAACTCTAGCAGCCCAAATCCCTGGTATTTTTTACCCTCAGCCAAATCATCTGTATTCTGCCCTCCCCTCTTACTTTCCCTTAAATTTATTTAATAAAGTATGGAGTTTTTAAAAAAATACTTACAAAAGTAAAATAAGATCTAAGTTGTAGTATCCTCTTTTTTTGAAAAATATCATCCAAATTAGTCAATTACTTTCAGAGTTATTCACAAACAAGCATAAAAAAATATATACAGGTCAAATTGAAAAAATCCTCCCTTTTAAAATAGGTTAAAAAGCAAGTGTGTGCATGTACACAATGCCCAACCAAAACTACAGCATGTAGAGTTTTGAAAATTTTGCTATAGGTGGACGGGAGGAGATCCGTGTGCACTCGAAGCTGGATTTTTAATTTTTTATAATTAAATAAAAGGTTTAAATGTAAGAAGTAAAAATTTTAATCTTTTAATGGAATTCTAGTACTAAAAAAATCTTTTAATGGAATTCGGTATAAAGTTATGCCTGAGCAGTTTGATATTCGGTTGATTCGATAGTTTAAATGGTTGTCAAGCGGTTGGCGGTTTTGGTTGATTAATAAAAACTTAACAGTTTTAATAAAGCAGATAGTGATTGGTTGATTCAATAAGTTAATTGGTTTTGGTAAGTGGTTGGTGGCTTTGGTTGTTTCGATTTCGATAAGTTCAGTTTTACAAAGCAGTTGGTGATTGGTTGATTTAATTTACCCTTTGGTTTAGATAAGCGGTTTGGTGGTTTATTAATATGGATTATCGGATAACCTATAAGCACCGTAGCAAAGCAGGATACCTGGATGCTAGTAGGTAAATAATGAAAGAGAACTAGACAGCATCTCTCTAAACAATTAACCCTAAACATGACTAACGGTAATTAGTATAACCTTTATTTTATTTTTATACTCAAAGTTTATTGAACTAAGTGTGAATGTTATGAAGTTTGATATTTAATTCTGCTATCTAAAAACTTTTCACGCTCGAATACCTTTAAGATTTACTTCATTTGATAATTTTTTCTTATTGTTGTCTAGTAATCTTTTCTAGTCATTATGACTACTGAATTAGGTTATATACATCATTCTTTAAGTTTGTTAAAGTAATTTCGGACAAAGCCTTTTTATTATTTTCTGCTGAAATATTTTTTTAGTTTCAACGTATCATTGCTATATCTTTTTAGGCATTTCATTCTAAAGAACGAGTATTATAGTTTTTTATGTCTTTATAAGTATCTCATATATCACTATCTGCACCTTTAAAATCAGCGGCTAGCTTAAGAACTTAAACATTTTAGCTATTATATCTATTATCATCATATACATAAACTTTTGGGCTTTTCAACTACTTGGGAGACCTTACTTTTCTATCACTTGGAGATTTTTATTAAAGTTAGATTTTACTTTTTTGCTTAAGTTTGCTATTCAAAGTTGGACTAATTTTCTTCCTTTTAAGCTTTTTTCTTATTGCAACTAATTATACATTTTGGAAATCTAGTTAATTATATCTGTTAATTTGTTCTATTGACGTGAGTGTGACTGAATATGAGGTTTAATATAAAAATAAAAACCATTGCTTGCTCATTTTATTTATCATATAAGAAGTTTGTGGAGCAACTTCTTGGTTTCTTTTTTGGGATTTACTTTTCTGAAAGTGATTTGTAATATATTTTATTCGGGCAGATGGCAAAGGTATGTATTGTAAATACTCGATGGTTATACTGGCTTTAAGGCTGAATTTTTCCCGTTCTATAGTTAATCTAACCATTGCAAATGAGCTTCATTTTTGGCAGTGTAAAATTGCAGCCTTTTTACTCAACATATTTGTATTGTAGATCAAGAGCTACCCCAAGAAGTAAAAGCTCACCTTGACCAAAGGTCTGAATTGAATAGAGCGTTTCTTTATGTTCTAGACTCAATTGTTGCTAAGCAGCGCATTTTTAATTTTGAAAATGGTTTTAAATATTATTTGAAAGAATCACGAAAAATCAAGGAAGAAAACCTTGAACTTGAATGTTATCTTAGGGAAACTAATGGCATTTTTTCAAGTCGTGATGAACCTACACTACCTAATAAGCCTGCTTTCGATCAACCCTCACCAATTATCCAACCCATATCCAATGAAAAGGCTTTTTTTAATAGGACTTCTTCCATTCATCCTTTTGCACCCAAAATACCTTCCCACCTTTCAAGTGTTGTAAGGGATGTCATACCAATTAGCCCAGACACTTTTAAGAATAGAACTTCCCATGTTTCATCACCTCATACTTCTGGTACTTTTAAAAGAGAAAAGCGCTCATACCTTGACAGTTATTCTGACCCAACCTCCAAAAAACCTTAGATTGTCACTATTATTTTGCTTACCACTTTTGTACCACTTTACCTAGGAATCTACTAATTATATAGTGCATCATGGAAATAACTTTTATTTGCTTTAAGTTGTGTTCTACATTGGTGCTGGATCATTGCCTTTGGGCTAGTGTCAACAATGGTTGACACATTTGTACCATCTGTTTTCCATAGACCATACCAAAAAAGCTTGCCCTTATACTGCTGACACCATCTTCACCTTGGTGGTGGCACCAGCCACTTCTGCACTGAATGTTTTGCTGCCCTTTTCACCCCAGCCCACCCTATTGACAGGCCAGTGCAAAGCTTCCACCCAACTCACACCTCCCACTTCACTCAACCACCTGCATTGATTTCAGCTAATCAGGATCAGGCTTGGACTACCATTTCCACCCGAGCGCCTTCTGTTTTGCTCCCCCACACCTAAATTTCTATTGCTGTCTCACCAAACTTAACCAAAATATATGGGAATTATTGGATGAGGTTAATGAATCAGGTGAAATCATCCTATCCTCAACCAAAGTCATTGCCTTTGATCAATTTTGGAACTCTGATTTGATACAATTCCTAACCCCAAGTGGTATATTCCTAAGACAAATGCCAAACTATTACTCAGTGACCATCTGCTCGCCATGATGACAGCCACCTCCCCCCAAAATTATCCCCTTTGTAAAGCCTACCATCAAGCAATCTCCATACTAGTAGGATATCTCCCTAAGCCCACATTCACCCTGATTTTCCCTGTGCCATCCAATCTGAAATCACAAAGTTGTACAGTGCCCTGAATACTGTTGTTAAGAGAATTTTTGCATGATCAGTATATAATGATATAAGTATTTCCTCTGCAAATGACACCCAGATATCTTATGTGCCCTATGTATGCATGGATACTTAGCATCACCTCACTAATTAATTCAAGGCCTTCAGCATGGCCCAGCTTCCCTCAATTGATCCTCTCTTTGAGTATCTTGTGCCTCATACTGCAGATACCCCTATGCCTTTGCTGTCTGCCTTAGTCAGAGCCAAGCATGGAATTGGTTTAGGTACCAACCTGCCTCCCAGTCCCCCCTCCCCCTCCACTATGATATGTTAGCAGTTAGCCACTTTCCCACCTAGTTGGTTTTTATCATTTTATTTTGAAATACTCATGTAGGCAGTTCAGTTCAGTAGTTAGAGTTTTTTATTATTTTGCTCTCTGAGCACTTGGCATATCTATCCCCAGGTCATCTTACCTCAAAGTAAATCTAGTTGTATTCTATATTAACTAATTTATTTCAGTATTCTTTGCTAGATATATTTTTATATTTTTTTGATATTTTTAGGTGTTCAACAAGCTATAATATATTATCAGTAAAAGCTGGAAGATATCTAAATGAGCATATTTTATATTTACTTCCTCAATGGTAATTATTATTTGTCAGGTTAAATTTAATTTATAGTTTGCATTTATAATATAAAGCTGATCTGCTTTGAAATAGGTCTTTCTAAAAATCCTAGATTATTACTTTTAATAAAATACTTTATGCTCTGCCTTAGACTAAAATAGCTATCCTATTTGGTATATTTAGTGCCTAAAACAATTTTGAGTTTGATATGATTATTGTATTGTTGATTATGGTATTTTGATGCAATGGTTCCCAAACTTATTTCACTGAAAGACCCCCTCTCAATGCATTACTTCACTAATGGACCCCTTCTCATTGTAAAAACCTTGCTTAAATAAATATAGAATTCAAAAAGATATTAAAAATAAATAAAATTAACTATGTAACATTTGCAATCTTTGTAACAAAAAAATTGATGCTGCTTTTTGTCCAAAACTGAAAAAATTTATTGCATGCACTTCACATCATGCACAAAAAAGAATTAAATTTTTATTAGATCAGTGATTCCTAAAGTGGTTCATACTGATCCCTAAATAGTTTTAATTTGCCACTGACACCCTCAGCAGTTCCATGGACCCCTGAGCTCTGTATGAACCACTTTAGGAACCACTGTATTAATATATCAAAATTTCTGGGATAGTAATAGGTATAAGCAGATAAACAATAATTGGGTAATGCAATGCAATGCAATGTAATATAGTCAATAAAAGAAAAGAATAATTTTAACATGTATAATTTAAACAAGGTTTTATTACAAAAGCATGTTGGCTTGATACAAGGAAAATATCAGTCAATATTTATAAATTTCATCAGCAATACCAAGCAAATATAGAGAATAGAAATAATGTAAAGAATGGATTATGTATAGATTAAAGGCCCTGAATATATAAAATGCAAAGCATAGTTGTAAGTTTTAACTATAGTATAACACTGAGTGGCGTCATTGTTGCTAGTTGATAAATTTGGTATAGATTTCTAGTGCTTGATTTATAAAATTTCATCATATGCTTATTTAAAATAGTATAATATGTGATTGACTTATACCTTAAATTGTTAATAAGTTTAATGTGATATAGCTTATCATAGAAATTTTTAGCTAGTTTTGTCTCATATATGTTATATTTTCTTAGTTTTTATAACTATAGTTTCAAGGCTTGGTTGGTGTAGCATGAGGACTTCAAAACTTTACTTGCACAGGTTTGATCATAAACTGGGACTTTTAACTTTTTACTAACTGATCCTTTGCACAAAGACAAAGGTCTCATATCACATAGCAGCATATAGAGGCAACTACGCAGTGCTTATTACTTGGTCTTCAGTGTAGAATTGGCTATGCCAGAGGTAACTTCCAAAAACAGTCAAGGTAGTTCAAAAATAGTGTAGTTTCATGCATATTGGGTATTTAAAGTTGATTGTATAGCCTCTGAAATTATCTAGATTTTGAGTGTACAATTGACAAAGAGTATAATTGATTTAACAGCGCTTAGATTTAAAACAAAATTAATGAAGAAAATTTTATGTGATAATATAAAAAGGGTTCTAGCAGTTGAAAGGATAACTAATGGTTGCATACTTATAAACTATAAGAGTAGATAAATCCTGTAAAAGTATCACATTCACCCAACTGATAAGCAAATTGATAACTGAAGAGAAATGTGCAAAAAATTTAAAGACTATAATTAAGTTAACATGCCACATGATATATCTCCTTTGACTTGGATCACGCTTCAAATACTTTCTTTTGATAGCAGTTAAGTCTTATAATAGGGTTTTAAGAATTTTATATGATCTCTTTTGATGACACTTCCTGTCATGGAGTGTGCTGATTATAATATAACTGGACTGAACTCCAGGTTAGTGAACACTAAGAACCATAGTCAGAATAACTTTGGTACAGCTATCCATATTGATGGATGGGAAAGGCAGAAGCCACTGGGACTAACCAGGGTTTTTCAGAATTTTAAATCATCATCACTAAACGTCTAGTGGAACTCTCAAACTCACAAATAAAATTAGATGTTTTGTAAGAATTTTAAAAAACTAAAATGGCTTAAAGTGCCTTGAGTGTGTCTGTAATTCTCAGATTTCCAGAGAGGTGGTGGGGAAGGCCCCACCCCACAACCTGGCAACAACTTCCTAGCAAGAGAGAAAGCTGGGAACCACAAAGGAGAATGGTGCACAAAGGCCTCAGGGCGATAATAAACAAATTCTGTTATCTGAGACCTATTGGAGGTCAGCAATAAGTACAAAAAAGATACACATATATAAATAAAATAAATGGAGGTTTAATATTATCAAGTTGACCAACAAAGAAAGTTGGTCTCAAAAAACATTATTGAATAACTGGGGAATCATCATCCATTAAGTGAGGCACTGTGCTAATTAACCCATTAATGCAACTTTCCATCCCTCTTTGTACTGTAACTCAAGCAATCCCACACTCAAGTAATTGTCTGAAGTTTCATTTTCCCTGATTTAGCAATATTATAAACTGAATGGGACTTGAAGCCCTATTCTCTAATTAAATGAAAAGTTCTTTCATAATTTTTATAATAGCTGGTGTGCTTTAACGCCATGGATGTAATGCTCATCTGAACATCACATGCTCACACAGAACAAACTTGGGCACATCTTGCCTTTATCCAACGTTGGTTCATGGTATGCTTAAGGTCAGGAAAGCCTGAAAATTTTACTCTTTTTGCCTCCTCACGCGCAGCCTTATCTCTACAGTCAGTGACCTCAATTGTGTCATGTAACCATATCATTACTCTCCAGTTCTGTTGGGGCTCTACCCCTCCTCCAGGGACTTCTGCTAGATAAAAGTTCTTGTGGGCATGGTCCAGCTTCATGGAAGCGATACATTGTTTAAACTTGGGTCCTGCTGCTTTAGGGAAAAGCTTGTGAAAAACTCTCAATAGGGCTTGAGCATGGGCGCAATTGTGCGCTGGTTGCTAACTGTTCTCAGTTGCATCAAATTCCTTCCAGGATACCATATACTCAAGTCTTCTTCTTATATGGTGGGAGGCTACAATTTCCTCCACTTACCACTTTGGCACCCCATTAATGAGATAAGCCTTTGGAGTCTCTAGTGGGGGGTCATCAAACAACATCAGCTTACTTTCATAAAAGATGGCAAAAATCTGGAATAATAAGGGAAGATCCAACTGATACAAGGCGTGGCCCATCTTTCTGAAAATGTGGTAAAACCCTATCCTCTTTTGTCCCAGTTTTTTTTGCATGGCTTCTTAATAGAGATGTTTCATAATCAAGCAACACAAGATCCCCTTTCTTGCATGCAGAACCTACCTGTAAGGAGAGTGTCTATAATTCTCCTGTTTCCAGCATGGTGGTGCTCAGTGCTCAGAGCCAACGAATGGAAACTAGCCATTAGAACTAAATTTACTAGAGCCCAGCAGAGGATGCTGGAGTAATAATAACTTAAAGGGAAAAGTGTGATCATAACAAAAACACCACTAAAAATGATGAAGTGCACAAAGGGAAAAATGGTAAGCATCCCAGGATGGAGGGAACCTGGGAAAGCCAACGGTGCACAGGGGCTAAAAAGATCATCAGTAAAGTTGTTTGGTGAGTGTAGCGTGAGACCTCATCGATGGGGTCCACACACAGGATCATTTGAAATAAAATAGACAAAAATGGAAAAACGGGAAAGGTTTATTAGGAAGTCAACCAACAAGGAATGTTGGTCACAAAAAAAGATTTAAACTTCATCAGGGAAATTTGGGGTTTGCTGAAGTGGGCCCAAGCACTGAACCACCAATAGGCAAACATTACTATCCCAATTGGTAGAATATGGTGAAACTGACTTCACTTGTGTAATCAATTGAAGTTGTATTTGTCCTGAACATGTGATTTCATAAATAGAATAAGTTTCAAAACCTCATTCCTTAACTAACTAAATCAAACCGTCTGCGTTCATTATGTAAACTGTCCGTTTTAATGCCTGGGCTGACATAAGGGGCTGGGTGTTAGGCACCCACTAGTACCAACCTGACCATACTTAGCTTATACCTAGCGTTGGTCTAGTGTGTGCCTGATGTCAGGAAGGGCCTGAAGCTTCACCTTCTGGGCCTCCTGGCGCCCAGCCTTATCCTTGGAGTTGGTCCCCACTATGATGTCATTTGACCATAACATTACCCTCTCCTCCCAATGGGGCTCAACCCCCCCTCCAGTGGCTTGCACAAGGGAAAAGTTCTTGTGGGCTTGGGACAACTTCATGGCGGCAACAGTTGTTTTGGGTTGAGATCCAGCAGCCTGGGGGAAACGCTTGTGGAAGGCGTCAATCAGACCTTGGGCATGCACACAGTCACATGCTGGAACCCAGCTGTTCTCTGCAATGTCAAAACTCTTCCAGGATACCAGATGCTCAAGCCTTCTTTTAATGTGGCGGGAGGAAACTATTTCTTCCACTTCCCACTCTGGCGCCCCATCCACAAGATAGGCCTCAGGAGTCTCTGGAAGGTGGCCCTCCAACAACGTCAAACTGCTTTCATGGAAGACAGAGAAGATCTGAAATGAAGAGGGAAGATCTAGCTGGTAGGAGGCATGGCCCACCTTTCTAACAATGCGGTAGGGGCCAATCCTCTTTGGTCCCAGCTTCTTGCATGGCTGCTTGGTAGGGATGTTCGAGCATCAAACATCACAAGATCCCCTTCCTTATATGCAGGACCCACTCATTGTTTAACATCAGTGTTCTCCTCATACGCTTGCATTGCCACCTCCAAACTTGTGAAAACCCCCTGGTAAACCTTCTTGATAGTCTTGGCAAAGTCCACCACTGCTTCAACCTTATAACCACAACTGAGCTCCATGTTAAATGCGGGGTTAAAGCCATGGCTGGCAAAAAAGGGAACAACTAATAGAAGAATGCATAGTGTTGTTGTAACTAAATTAGGCCATATGGAGGTGAGAAACCCAATCTGAATGATCTGTGGAAGTGTAAAACCGCAGAAACTGTTCCAAGCACTGGTTCACTCGCTCTGTCTGCCCATCTGATTGGGGGTGATAGGCGTTACATGTCAAAGGGCGAATCTGAAGAGTCTTACACAACTCTTCCCAAAAATGGAGGCAAATTGGGGTCCCTGGTCACTGATAATCTCTTTGGGAACCCCTTGGAGTCCAAACACATGAGTGACGAAGAGCCTAGCCATTTCAGATGTGGTTGTTGTAGTTCTGCAAGGAATAAGATGGGCGAACTTCATAAAATGGTCCACTACCACCATGATGGCATCGTAACCATCAGAGACAGGTAGATCCACAATAAAATCCACTGATAGAGAAGTACAGGGCCCTTCAGCTTTCTGATATGGTACCAACAACCCCGCTAAAGGTTGCCAATTTGGCCTCATTTGGTTGCAGATCAAACACTCCTTACAATAACGCCCCACCTGAGCAGGCAGGTCCTTCCAATTGTAGGTATGATGTATCAACTCCAAGGTCTTTGCTTTCCTGGATGACCAATGGTGATTCTTTCATGATGGTCCCAGATGATTTCCAGGTGCAGTGGTCCAGCAGGTACCCAAAGTGTGACGGTTGAGGTCTATCCTCAGCATCACATTGCCCTGATCTTTGGTAAGACAGGGCAGGCTGTGTCTGTATGTATGGAGGAGGAGGGGGCGTTAGTTCTGGCAAGGACGCCTAAGGGGCCAGAGCTTGGAGTAGGCCAAGGAGCAAGATGGGCGTCCAAGTTGGAACAAAACGGAAAACGAGTAAAATGGGTAGTTTTGAGATTTGATTTGGATTCGAATTGAGAATGGAATGAAATGGGTGCTTGGGAGTTTCGCAGTTCAATTGGGATTCGAAATGGAACTGGCGCGGAACTGTTGAGGATCAGAACTGGCACGGAACCATTGAGTAAAGATTCCGCGATCCTGCTGTAAAATTTACACCAAACATCTTTCAAGTTGGCAATGGCACCATAAGCTTATATTTTATTTTATTTTAGCTTTTAGTATTTGTATATAGGGAAGGAACTGGGAGCTGGATGCTCCTCAGTTCTGTTTTCTATCAACTTGGCTAAATATTAAATAAAAGAACCTAAAATTCATATATTTATAATTTGGGTTTATTTTAAAGATATTGCCTAACTGCAGCCATGTTTGGCTTAAATCAACAAGAATTGGACTTTGAGAGTGAGCTTGAAAGAGCTATTGCCTCCCTCTATACCTTGTCTTGGAGTCAAGGCATGTTGCTGGGGTTAAGTATACTTGCAACTGTCTTCCAGGGGGTGCTTGTCCAATCTTGTGGCGCGCGTACCAGGAGAGTAGTATCAGGAGTCCTGTCAGCCCTATGGTCTTTAACATGGATCCTGTTGCCCAACTCATTCGTGGCTCATTGGAAGGAGCCAGTGCGTTACATTAAACAGGACTCATTTACTTTCCTGTCATTGTGGTGGCAAGCAAAAGAGGTGCCAAAAGAAGTTGTGTTTCCAATGTGGTATAACCATACTGCAACACTCTTGATGGTGATATTCTCCACCATTTTTTTTGCTTCATGAATTATACCAGGTTTTAGAGTGTGTGTCCTGGGATGGTGGGAAAGTGGTAGGGCCTGGGAAGGACAAAGGAAGAATTCCCACGGTTTTAAAATCGGAAGACTTGGAACTGATCCACCAGACGTTTAGCTGGGTTCAGTTTCAGGGACGTTTGACAAAGGCAGCGGGTGGAGAGGATTCGTTTGCCTTGCAGTTAAGTCAGGTTCTGTTGGCACTTCCAGTAAAGCAGTCAAACTGGGTGCGAGGAACTTTTAGAAGAACAGTCAGGGTTACCCATATTGGTGGAGGAATGTCTGGATTGGATTGACCATGCAGCATGTCCAGATGAGGCGCAGGATTCGGCCTGGGCGGCGTTACTGCAGTGTGGTCAAGGGAAGAAGTCAGTGGAGGAGTATGGCCAGATGTTCCGCGCATTGGCAAGAGCAGCAAAGGCACCTGAGTCTCAGCTTCCGCACATGTTTCGCCAAAACTTGCAAGCTGATTTATTATTGGCAATGGCGGCGGTGAAACCTGCAGCGACGTTAAGGAAGAGGTGGGTTTAGCCTTGCAGGTAGAGCGACAGTTGAGTTTGGTATGGGCCTGTCAGGAATTTGTGCGACCCCCAGGGGGATTCCGAGGACAGAGTGGTGGAAGAAGGGCAGGGTCAGAGCCCATACATGGTTCTAAGGGGTTTAGCTATGTGGAGGAAGGAAAGAAGAGTCAAGGAAATCCTGAGGGTATGGTTGAGGTGCGGGAGACAGGGATTCCCATCGAGATTACCACTCAGGATCCTGAGGCTCAGAATAAGAAGGCTCCTTATAATTTTTGCAAGAAGCCAGTGAATCCGGTGCCTCAAAATAAACCGCTTACTTCATCTTATCCTTATCTGATTTTGCCCATCAATGTGCTTGTGGGGGATGAAGGAAGGGATTGCGGTGAAGTTCTAGCTTTGATTGACACCGGAGCCAGTGAAAATTATGTTGAGGAGAAGTGGGCAAGAAGCTATGGATTGTCATTACAGAAGGATGGATGGGTGACGTTGGCAGACGCCTCCAAAAAAATGGCGGTATGGCGAGTGCAGGCCAAGGTCCTGTTGAGGCAAGGCCCGGAGGTATTCAGGGAGGAGTTTCACGCCGTAGCTCACCTGCCACATTTGGTGGTTCTGGGGATGAGATGGTGGCACCATTTCTGCCCACAGTTTGATATGAAGAGAGAGAGGGTTCTGTTGTCACCTAGAGGTCAGGGGACGTGTGAATGGACGTTTCAGTCCCAAGGTTTGTTGCCACAGTTGGTGAAGCACATGGGTGGAATCACCTCAAGTGTGCCAGTGGAAGGATTGCTGAGGGAGTATCAGGATTTTGCGGAGGTGTTTGAGCCTAAAGGTGATGCGCCTTTTTCGCCTACAGGGGATTTTGCATTTGGATTCCGGTTCAAAGAAGGCTCTGAGTTACCAAAGGGCTGTCCAGTCTATCCGTTGAATCCACGGGCCTGAGAGGCATTGGAGGATTATATCCATAAGATGCTGGATATGGGTTTGATTGTGCCTTCCAAGTCGCCGGTGGTTTCGCCAGTCCTGTTGGTTCCCAAGTCAGGGGGAGTTACGTCCTTGTGTTGATTTCTGACGCCTTAATGAAGTGACAGAACCTGACCCCTATCCAATGCCACTCATGGAGAACATTCTGTCCATGATCTCCGGGTGTGGGGTGTTCACCAAATTGGATTTGGTGGACGCTTTCAATCAAATTCCTGTTCGCCCTGAGCACCAGCGGTATACGGCATTCAAATGTCATCTGGGAAACTTTGAGTACAGGGTTATGCCATTTGGGCTACGCAATGCCCCTGCAGTTTTCCAGCGCATGATTGATCATGTATTGGGGGACTTAGTGGGTAGGTGTTGTGTTGCTTATATGGATGACATCCTGGTGTTTTCCAGATCGGCACAGGACCATGTGAGGGATGTGAGAAGTGTGTTGGAGGTGGTTAGGAACGCGGGCTTGAAGTTGAAGCCGTCCAAGTGCGAGTTCAATAAGGAATTGGTGTCCTTCCTAGGGAACGTGGTCCTCCAAGGAGGGATAGCGATCTGTCCTGATAAGTTGCGGGCGGTGCGGGAATGGAAAGCTCCTGGGAATAGGACTGAAGTGTGAAGCTTTTTGGGGGTGGTAAATTTCGTGCGAAGGTTTTCTAGGGATCTGGCCCAATGGGCTGTGCCATTGACAAGACTGATGGGAGACATGCCGTTCGTTTGGGGGGAGGCTGAGGAGAGGGCATTTCAGCAAGTGAAGACGAGTCTGCTGACAGCCCCAGTTCTGGCACACCCTGACCCAAAACAAACCATTCGTGGTAGAGACTGACGCGTCAAATTTTGCACTTGGAGCCATGTTGTTGCAGGAGGGTAAGGATGGGGTTGAACATCCTGTCTGTTACTTCAGTTGGAATATGGCACCGGCTGAAACCAACTATCCAGTTTACAATAAGGAACTTTTGGCAATAGTTGCAGCTTTATGGGAGTGGCAACACCACCTATTGTATGCCAGGCACCCGGTTGTCATCTGAACGGACCATCGAGCCTTAGAATACTATAAGTCCCCACGCCTGATGAACCAGAGGCAGGCCCGGTGGCACTTAGAGTTGGTTCAATATGACCTGCGGATTGAATACAAGCTGGGAAAACAAAATATCTTGCCAGATTTATTGAGCCATAATTCTGGACTGGTGTTTTCCGATGAGGAGTTGAGGAAGTTCAATACAGCCATGATGTTGCCAAAGAACCTGTTTGCAACGATCCAGGGCTGGAGAGAAGGAATGGTAGGAAGAATCCAGACTGCACAGCAAAGATGTGAGCTGGGCCAACGGATAAGAGAAGAAACAGGAGAAGGTGAGGCAAGCAGGGGGCATGTGGGATTCTCAGTTTGGGGTGGTATCATATGCCATGAGGGAAGGATTTGGGTCCCTGTGAAGAGTCTGCAACAAGAGGTAATGGCAGCTAATCACGACCATCCTCTGGCAGGTCATCCCAGTCAAGAGAAGACGTTAGATCTTGTTCGCCGTCACTATTTGTGGAGAGGTGTGGGTGTGGCAGTGCGGAAGTATGTTTCGCGTTGTGTGGTTTGCGCCAGGGCAAAGCCCCAACAGGTGGCACCGGGGGGGGAAATTGAAGCCGCTTCAAATTCCTTCTAGGCCATGGTCCTCAGTGAGTGTGGACTTCATCACAGGACTGACCAAGTCACAGGGGATGGATGCCTTGATGGTGGTGGTGGATCGCCTGACTAAATATGCAGAGTTTTTCCCTTGTCGATCAACCATTTCTGCAAAGGTGGCAGGACAGATTTTTGTAAATGAGGTTTTCTCCAGACATGGGGTGCCTGAAGAGATTGTGTCGGATTGTGGTCCACAATTTACATATAAATTCTGGCTCCACATGTTGAGAAATCTAAAGATCAAGGCTTTCCATTCGTCAGCATACCATCCTCAGTCAGACGGCCAAACTGAGAGAGTAAATCAGATATTGGAGCAATATTTGAGGTGCTATGTCTCAGGGCGGCAGGATGACTGGGTATATTGGGTGAAGCTGGCTCAATTTGCTTATAACAATCATAAGCATTCATCCACGGGTATGACCCCATTTTTTGCAAATCACGGCCAACACCCAGAGGATATGGGGCCCAGGGAGCAAGGTTAGAATCCAGCGGCAGATGAGCTGTCGCGAGATACCCAGGACACCCTGGAGCTCCTGAAGAAGAATTTGGTGGTGGCAGTCGCAGCTCAGAAGAGGAAGGCGGACTGGCATAGATCTGAAGGTAGAGCTTTCAAGAGAGGTGATTGGGTCTTGGTGAATGCTCAGAACTATGCCTTGCCTGTAAGGAGCCGGAAATTGGGGCTGGTGGCGTTGGGCCCATATCAGGTAGTGAGGGTGGTGAACGAGGTGGCATTTGAGCTGAAGCTCCCAGAAGGGTCAAGAGCCCATCCGGTGTTGCATGTATCGCAGCTCAAGCCATTCTTTGGCCAGCCACCTGAAAGGGCTTCTCCTTTATTTCCAGTAGGAGGAGGAGCCGAAGAGTATGAAGTTGAGGAGATTCTTGACACCAAAGTGGTGCAAGGACATCATTCATTCTGGGTACGCTGGGTGGGTCATCCTATTGAGGAGTCCGCATGGCAGTCAGCTAGGGATTGTGCCCGATGTCCTGAGAAAATCCAAGAGTTCTTCCTGTCTAGGGGGGTGATGTGACGGTTGAGGTCTATCCTCAGCATCACATTGCCCTGATCTTTGGTAAGACAGGGCAGGCTGTGTCTGTATGTATGGAGGAGGAGGGGGCGTTGGTTCTGGCAAGGACGCCTAAGGGGCCAGAGCTTGGAGTAGGCCAAGGAGCAAGATGGGCGTCCAAGTCGGAACAAAACGGAAAACGAGTAAAATGGGTAGTTTCAAGATTTGATTTGGATTCGAATTGAGAATGGAATGAAACGGGTGCTTGGGAGTTTCGCGGTTCAATTGGGATTCAAAATGGAACTGGCGCGGAACCGTTGAGGATCAGAACTGGCATGGAACCATTGAGCAAAGATTCCGCGATCCTGCTGTAAAATTTACACCAAACATCATTCAAGTTGGCAATGGCACCATAAGATTATATTTTATTTTATTTTATTTTAGCTTTTAGTATGTGTATATAGGGAAGGAACTGGGAGCTGGAGGCTCCTCAGTTCTGTTTTCTATCAACTTGGCTAAATATTAAATAAAAGAACCTAAAGTTCATATATTTATAATTTAGGTTTATTTTAAAGATATTGCTCAACTGCAGCCATGTTTGGCTTAAATCAACAAGAATTGGACTTTGAGAGTGAGCTTGGGAGGGCTATTGCCTCCCTCTATACCTTGTCTTGGAGTCAAGGCATGTTGCTGGGGTTAAGTATACTTGCAACTGTCTTCCAGGGGTGCTTGTCCAATCTTGTGGCGCGCGTACCGAGGAGAGTAGTATCAGGAGTCCTGTCAGCCCTATGGTCTTTAATATGGATCCTGTTGCTCAACTCATTCGTGGCTCATTGGAAGGAGCCAGTGCGTTACACAAAGGCGCCCCTCAAACCACACCATATCATCCTTTACATGATAACCCCTGGATAGATCCTCTTGATTTAAAGCTCTCTTAGCAAGTACCATAGTATACTAAGCTGACAGCGGCTGAGAATGGACAACCTTTCTGAACATACCATATTCCTCCACGTTTTCCAGAGGTGCAAGAGCTGGCCCGTTGGCCAGGAAAGAGGGAAGTTGAGACAGAATTTTATTTGGAGGAATCATCATAAGTGTGTTGTGGACTTCTAACTCCTTTAAATCAGGAGCTAAAGCAGGGTTGCAGCTTAAAGCATCCGCCAAACCATTATCCTTGCCCTTGGTGAACTCATACGTGAATGAAAATTGGGCAAAAGTCTCATGCCAACGGGTCTGCCGTGGGGTTAGGAAATGAGGGGTGCGGTAGTACATCAAGGCACGGTGATCTGTATGCAGTGGAATGTTTGGGTAGAGCCATGCAAGTGGTGATGCCAATATGTCAGCGCCTCCACCACTGCTAGTAACTCCTTGTCATAAACGGCGTAATTCAACTCTGGCAAAGACATTTTTTAGAAAAAAATCCCACCAGATGTTCTATCCCATCTTCACCTACTTGTAACAAGGTGGCCGCTATGGTGAATTTGGAGGCATCAGTGGACACAATGAACTCCTTTGAAAGGTCAACATGGTGAAGGACAGTTGTGGATAACAGGGTGCACTTCACTTCTTGGAAAGCATCCTCCAAAACGGGGACCATTGAAGCACCTTGGCACCGCTGGCCTTATATAAGGGTGCTGCCACCTCAGAAAGATTGGGCGTGAACTTCTTGAGGAACGTACATGTCCCCAAAAATTTCCTCATTTCCTTGACTGAGGTGGGGGTGGGCCACTCACAAATAGCCTTCTCCTTGTCTGGAGTTATCATGTTTCCTTGTTCAAACACGAAGTTGCCCAGAAAAGTAACCTGGGACTTGAAAAATTCATATTTACTGATTTTAGCGTAAGATTGGCAGCCCTTAAACGCTCCACCACTTGCCAAAGGTGTACTTCATGGGACTCTTGATCTGGGAAAAACACCAGGATATAATCCATGTAGGCAACCGCGCATGCCCCAAAAAGTCTCCCAACGCAGCATCAATGCAGCGTTGAAAGATGGCAGGGGCATTATTAAGCTTATAGAGCATGGCCCAAAACTGGAAAATTCCTTTTCTGGTGCGGAATGTGGTTAACCACTCCTGGCCCCTCTTTATCCAGATCTGATTGAACGCATTGAGGCAATCCATCTTGGAGAAGACCTTCGCCTTCTCCACATAGCGTAAAATCTGTGAATCCAAATGTATGGAGGTCTGGTACAGTAATGTTGTTGAGGTTCCCATAGTCTATGCATGGTCATAGAGTACCATCAGCCTTCTCAACAAAGAAAAGGGGGAGCAAACAGGAGAGGTCCGCTGAAAAATCTCACCTTTAGCTAACTGCTCCTTCACCCTCAAATCTAACGCCTCTTCCTCCTGGATGGTTAAGGGGTAAATGGGAGAAGAAACATGCACCAGATCCACAGTGAGTTTAAAGTTTTAGTCATACTTGGAATGATCAGGTAGTGCATCAGCTAAAGCTGCATCAAAGGAAGATTCTAAACCCTCCAAACAAGAATGTAGGGGAACCACCACAATGAGCTTCAGCATAGAGGCAAGGATAAGGGTGTGAAGATGGGGCCAGTGGGGCAAGTCAACCTAAGTGTCAGCCTCAGACAAAGGAATAACAAGTGTGCGACCATACTTCATTGTTAGGAATAGGTATTCTCTTTAAAGTTGGTTCTAACATCAAACTACCGCCACCACTCCACACCCAAAATGATAGGATACAGGAGGTTTTTGATAGCTTGGAAGTGATTGACAAGTGGTATTTTCCAACCTGATAGTCCACTGTCCAAACGACCTTCAGAGTGGGATTACCTTGAGACGCCCCTCCCCTAACCATACCACCAGGCAAGTGATGCAGCCCAAGGTAGTTGGCTAGGCTCATGTCCATAAAGTCTTCCATGGCACCCATATCCATTAGAATAGTGGTGCTGAATTTTCCTAAAGGAGAGGAAAGGATAGCAGTCAGTAGAAAATACCTGATATGATCTTTATCTAAAGCTGAAAACGCCAGTTGAACGCCACCAAACTCTTCATTTGGCAGTAACATGTCACCCTGGTATTACTGTAAATTGAAGAATGGAGAGGGATACTTGGCCACTCTTACTACTGAGGCCACATATCCCACCATATCTTCAGCAGGTGCATAAAAATTCTCATATTGAAAGCGCAGTTCCTTTTTAACTTCCTGAGGTGGCGAATCATGGAAGAGGTCAAACGGGGATTTTCTGGGGTGATTTAATACACAGTAATCGATTCCTTCTCTGAGCCATGAGAGAGCAAATATAGTTCAGAGTTATACATAGTGTTTTCATTATAAAACGCTTTTTTAGACTCAAATGACCCTATTCCCATAACAGCAATGGAATGCACGATGTTATCCAAGGCCAACATCCCCAGGGTCATCTGCGCCAATTCTGCCAGCATCATCTGAACGTGCTTCAAATTAAGCCTTGTTTAGTAAAATTGAAATTGGTAATTTTGGCTGAAAGTTGGGGAATCACGACTTCCAGACCTCAAAATTTCATATCCACCAGGTACGAGTATGAATGGTGGGTACTTTCCAGTTGGAGGCAACCATAATAACGCCAAGTTGCTCCGATGTTCAGGAAAAGAGGAAACAGTGGTGTGGCTGACCACAGCCAAGGCCCTCAGCTGGCGCCCACCATTTACACTTTGTAAAAGTCCCACACAGAAAAAGTTTGTGCGCATAATTTTAAAGGGTTGGTTGAATAATGTAAGGAGAGTGTCTATAACTCTCCTGCTTTATAGAATGATGGTGCTCAGTGAACAGAGCCAACGCATGGAAACTAGCCGTTAGAACCAAAGTTACTAGAGCCCAGCAGAGGATGCTGGAGCAATAATAACTTAGATGGAAAAGTGCGATCATTATAACAAAAAACCACCAAAAACGATGCAGTGCACAAAGGGAACTGGTAAGCATCCCAGGATGGAGGGAACCTGGATGAACCAACGGTGCATGAGGGGCTTACCAGATCATCTGTAAAATTGTTTGGTGAATATAGTGTGAGACCTCCTCAAAGGGGTCCACACGCAGTATTGTTCAAAATAACATAAGCAAAAAAAGAAAAACGGGAAAGCTCAATTAGGAAGTCGACCAACAAGGAGTGTTGGTCATGGGAAACAAAACTAAACTATGTTGGGGAAATATGGGGTTTGCTGAAGTGGGCCCAAGCACTGAACCACCAATAGGCAAACACTACCATCCCAATTGGTAGAGTATGCTGAAAATGACTTCACTTGTGTAATCAATTGAAGTTGGATTCAACCTAAACGTGCGATCTCATAAATAGAATAAGTTTCAAAACCCCATTCCTTAACTAACTGAATCAAACCGTCTGTGTTCATTATGTAAACCATCCGTTTTAAAGCCTGGGCTGATGTAAAGGGCTTGGAGTTAGGCACCTCACTAGTACCAACCTGAGCATATTTAGCTTGTACCCAACGTTGGTCTAGTGTGTGCCTTAGGTCAGGGAGGGACTGAAGCTTCACCTTCTGGGCCTTTTGGCGCCCAGCCTTATCCTTGGGGTTGGTCCCCACTATGATGTCATTTGACCATGGCACTACCCTTCTCTTATCATCAATATTCTCCTTACAAACGTTCATAGCTGCATCCAAATTTGTGGTAACCCCCTGGTTTACTTCCTTGATAGTTTTAGTAATGTCCACTAGCACTTCCAATTTAGATCCACAGTCGGGCTCTATGTTGAAGGTGGGTTTAAATCCATAGTTGGCAAAGAATGGAAAACAACCAATGGATGCAATTTAGGCATTGTTATAACTAAATTTGTGCCATGGGAAGATGGGAAGCCCAATCTGAATGATCTGCGGCAGTGTAACACCGCAGGAACTTCTCCAAACACTGGTTCACTCATCTAATCTGACCATTTAATTGAGGGGCAATGGTCAGTAGAACGGCGGGGGTAAATCTGATGAATTATGCTCAACTTTTCTAAAAATACAGAATTAAACTGGGGACCACAATCACTAATTATCTCCTGGGGCACCCCATGAAGGGTTAACACATGAGACAAGGTGATCCTAGAAATCTCTGACGCAATTACTGTGGTTCTACAGGGAATAAGATGTGCAAAATTTGTAAAATGGTCCACTACCATGATGGCATTGTAGCCCTCAAATGCAGGTAACTTCAAAAAATTAACCAATAAGGAAGTTCAGAGCCCTTCAGCCTTTTGAACTGGTATTAACAATCCTGCAAAGGGCTGGAAATTCAGTTTTATTCAGTTGTGGACCAGGCACTCCTTACAATACCTGGCAACCTGCGTATAAAATACTTTCCAATTATAAGTGTAACAGATTAGCTCTAAAACCACTTTAGAAAATGCTCTATGGTGATCCCTTCATGATAGTACAAGATGATTTCCAGGCAAAGTGGACCAGCAGAAACCCATAGGAATCTTTTAAACCACACAATCTTGTCTTTAAAGTAGTAACCCCTGATATTATCCTCCTGATTTAACTTTCTCATGGCGAGGGCCATAGTATATTTCGCTGATAGGGTGAAGGATTTTTTCCACATTCTCAGCCATCTAGATTACCAAAGGTCACTAAGGGATGATTACATTATAGCGAGTGAATTGGATATCAGTTGGCCCCAATTTCAGGCTAACATTGTTTGGTGGATTTTAGATAATTTGCCTGGTTTGGATCTGTTGGGAATCAATCCAGTTGAATGCTTAAGATTTCATCAGGCAGATTTGCCAATGAAATGGGGGCTTCTGATAGTTGATTGATGATCAACTATCAGGTGTACCAACTGGGATTAATTGAGTTTCATCACTAACCAATTGGAAATTTAAGGAGTAAGTTGTGAGGCGAATGATGCTGCCTGCAACTCGCAAATTAATCAGTTGGTTTGTGACCTTCTATAATGGGTAACTAGTCCCATTGCCAAAGCAGGTCTTTTTTTTTTACTAGATGCCAAAGCAGGTCTCTGGACAAATATGGTTGGTTCACTGGGATCAAGTAGAAAACATTAGGGACACGTTTTCTGACTCTTTCCATTATAGGTCTAAAGGATGTCCAATGATTGAATCCTAATCAGGATGGATAAGACCATTGCTGATGAGACAATGAAGAGTACTTCAATGGCAATGGCTGCTGTTTCATCACTGAGGTGCCAACTGAGGGTTGGGCGCTGAATTCTTTCTATAAATTTCCTTGAGAATTAACTTATTTAAAAAAATTAAATCTTAAATCTTTTAATTAGCAGAATTCATTATTAGTTCTATTCATCTTCAAGGAAATTATTGCTGTGTGCTTTAATCGGAGACTCTTTAATAAATAAAAAGTAAGGATCGAGGATCCAGAGAAGAGAAGCTGAGCTGAGATTGGAATTGCTGTCAACTTTGTGTTGCCAGAGGATAGGCCATAAACTATGATCTGAGCGTGTATCAAGTTAGGCGGATAAGGGAATAAATCCTTACTGAGGACATCTTTAGTATTTTGAGGAGGAATACTGGTTAAGAGTTGGACCTAACACTAGTGATCTATTTAGCTACAGATAATAGTCTTCATACTATTATCAACTATATATATCATCAGAAAACACAAGAATTACACACAACCAAACCAGTGCAGTTATCAATTTGTAGTTAATATCTGTGAATGAGCAGTAAAGCCCCTAGAATTTTACTAATTGATGCTCACTACAGGGGTTGTATTTATATAGGATACTAATGCAAGATTTTGTACAAGGATGAGTTAAGAAAACTATGGCAGAGTTGGCAACTGCCAACAAGAGCAAATTAAATTACGTGGATCATTGAAAAATTGCTGCATTGGAGGAAAGAGTTAACAAGATCAAGGAAGAAGTCAATAATGTTGCTAGTTTTGGCAATGAGTTACTAGGAAAAGTAACGTCATTAAAGAAAAAGTAAGGAGATTTAGTTTAAAGCGTATTATTATTTTAAACAGAGCAAGAAACGGATCACATTTGATTATGGACATTCAGCACAGATATAGAGTAGTTGATTAAGCAAGTAAATATAGTTAAAGACTCACAAATGTGAATGTGAGCCTTATGCGTCAACTGATGCCAAAGAGAGGACCCCAAGAACTTCAGTTAGAAAGATGACTATTCTACAAAATATGCCACATGCATTCACAGCCATTTTGGAGATGACTCCCAAAATTACTCCTCAAGTTAGTCAAATAGCAGAACCAAGAGTGGCGGATAGAGAAACTTTAGAGGAATTTAAAGCTAAGCCAAAGTTACCTACTTTCTGTATGGACAACACCCCTGCATTTTTGCACCTATTTGACATGAACATTTTGGTCATGGCAATCATCAAAAGGCTTTAATGGTGATGAATTGCTTAGATACCAATTATCAGAACCTATTTTTACCCCATCTAGAGGGGGACAGATGGTCATACTCAGAGCCAAAGGTGGCCATTATAAAAGAATTTGAAAGTCCCACATGCATGTCAAAGTGCAATCAAGAATTCATGGAAATTCAATTTTAGAAGGATGACACTTTACCAAGTTTTGCCAATCATTTTTACCAAGAATAACAGGTTTTGATTGGAACAAAAGTTGGATGATTTTGACGCATGGATTGTGCTGCAAGCAGCCCTTCAGCCCTATCACAATTTGCAGTAAATAAAGTCTTTAATGTTTATAATGGAGATTGCCATCTTGCAGATGGTAGATCATATGAAAATATTAGGAGCTACTTTCAATACTCCATATAGAAGTTTCAAACTGAGCCTAGTATGAAATTTGAATCCTACGAAGGGGACTGAGGGCATTTAGGAATCCTTTTAATAAAACTGTGCTTGGAAATTAGCCCAAAGATTCAAGTGGATCAATAAGAAAGAAACTTTTTGTTACCAGTGCAGAGGAAAAGGACACTTTGCTGTGCATTGCAAGAAGTCTAAGGAACAGATCAATGTGGTCCAATTGAAAGATTCTAAACCTGCATAGGAGGCAGAAAAAAGGCCCACAACCTATATGGGAACATTCTAGAGCTTCAGAAAAACCCATTCCCCCAAATATTATGCATGAAGAAATTGACATTAGTGATCTGTTTGTCAATGATGACGTTCAGGATCAAGTATATCAAGAGGCAAATTTAGATGTGAATGCAGTAACCAGATCCAGAGATAAGGAGATTGACCCTAAAATAACTATTGAAGTTGCTCAGCAATATGCACAACAGCTGGTGGACAAGATTTGAGCCTTGGAGAATCTGGAAGTTTTTGACCAAAGTCAAATTAGATGAGGCAAACCTGTATATACCCTTTAGCACGATCAAGGTATCATCTCATGATCTATCAGCAAAAATAATTCAAACCTTGATTCAGAAAATAATACCGCTATACACTCAATAAAATTGATTTTAAAATACTCCAATTGTACATATATAGATGTACTGGTTAATTTTATACAGGTGCAGGTGTAGTTGACAGTGGAGCACCCATCAACATTGTCTTGACCAAGCTGGTGAAGAAGGTGAGGATTTAGCCTGATTTAGAACACAAGAAAGAATATGGGACAGCTGGGCCAAATATCACCATCTCCTGTGGAGCGTTTAGCGCTCTACCACTTCGATTTGGATCCTTAGTGGTATCCGCCCCAGAAATAGATTTGGCCAACTAAAATTATGATATTCTGATTGGGACGGAGTCTCTACGAAAAAACAGAGTTTAAAGTAAATTTGAGGATAATAATTTGACCATATTGGGTCAGACGTTACCATTGGTTCATCAGAAGGATGGGGAAGCTCCAAAGAATTGGAGAAATAACTTCATCAATCTTATCTACAATGACGACATTGTCCTAAATTGATACCAATTAGCTGTCTGTAAGCGACGAGAAATGCTGACAGAAATCCTAGTAATTTGGGGAATTTGTTGTGGATTAAGAGTTCAAGAACCATACCGCTGGGATCACAGATAATAGTTGACACAACGTTGACATTGGAGATACCTGAGCTGCTGTATGGAGAGGTCAGAAGCCCCTGGAAGAAGTCTAGAGTAGAGCCTTGGGTGGCTCCTGATATAATTATGCTGGGCCATGGAGAAATTAGAGTTCTTCTAGAAAAAGTGATTGAAAAACCAATGAAGATTGAGAAGAATCAGATCGTCACATTTGTTCATCTAATCCTGACAACTGAATTGAGAAAATTCCACGATTTTGGGACCCTTGATGAAATGAAATTACTGGAAGGGGTGAACAAAAGTATCAATTTATTGGTCAATCAAGAGCAACTTGCTGATTTGTTGGAAAGACGGCAGGAGGAGGTGCTTGAGCTATTTGACAATTATCAGGAAGTATTTCCCCAGGATAACCACAATTTGGGATGTGTGAGAAATGTGACCCACAAAGTAGACACTGGAGAAAATTTGCTGATAAGAATGATACCAATTTAACAGTTGAAAGCAGCTGAAGAGGTTTTGGAGGAAGAAATCAGTAAACTAGTGAAGCATGGGCTTCTAATTTCAACATCAAGTCCCCAGGCGAGCCCTATCCTTATCATGAAGAAGAAGGACAGTTTAATTGGGTGGTGATTTATTTTCAGAAATATGTATAAGATTATGAAGAAGGATTTGTATCTGCTACTATGAAATGGTGATGCGTCAGATCAATTGAGTGAAATGAAGTGTTTCCTCTCAATGGATCTAACATTGAGGTATCATAAAATCAATTTGCCAATAGAAGACCAGGAGAAATGCATGATTATCACCGCGCAGGATCTTTATCAACTAATGAGGATGTCCCAGGGTCTGTGCAATGCGCCTGCAACGTTCTAGAAATCCATGGGCGCCATATTGAATGAACTGAATTTGTCATGCGTCCTGGTATACTTGGACAATATAAATATGTCCAGTAGGACATTCACTGACCATTTACACCACTTGGAGGAAGTTTTCAAGCAACTATCCACAACTAACCTGAAGATCAAACCAAGGAAGTGCTACTTCTTTAAGAAAGAGTTGAAGTTTCTGGGAATAGTAATTAACTCTAGTGGACTGCAGCTGAAAGCACAGAAAATAAAGCATAAAGCGAATAGTTGTACTGAAGAGTGTCTGAGATATCCAAGAGTTCCTCTGAAAAAATCAGATACTATCAAATATTCATTTAGGATTTTGCAAGAATTGCTAAGCCCCTCTTCCATTTACTGAAGGATCTGAAAAGAAGGGTTCGTTTGGAGTGAAGAAGCCCAGAGTTCTTTTGATGAATTATGCCAGTATTTGATAGATTCTTCAATTTTGAAATATCCAAATTTTGATTAAGAATTGATAATACAGACCAATGCTTCATTAACGGTGATCAGTGCCATCATAAGCTAAGTGGATAAACTTGGGGAAAAACATCCAGTAGCATATGTGAGCTGGACACTCTCAGCAGAATAAATTACAATGTGACTGAGAATGAATGCCTTGCGGTCATTTACGCCTCTAAACAGTTTCAGGTGTATATTCATAGATGCAATCTAAAGTAGTGATGGACCACTCCACAATGCGTTGGCTGCACAATTTAAGAGAACTGGAAGTATGACTGGCCCAAAGGCATTAAAGGTACAATCTTATGATTATAAGATAGTCCACTAAGCTGGAGCTTATCAACAGAATGCAGATGAATTATCAAAGTTATCAATGGTCCAAGTGGTATACCAGCAGGTGGATGAGCTATTACTGATAATGATCAAAGTAGAAATTGGGAAAAAGCCCTGAGAAATCTAGGGTGCACTTCAAAAAATGATGGAAAACACCAAGACCATGGGTGGACAAGTTTTCAAGACAATTAATGGGATTAAATTACCATTCCCAAAGCCGTTTAGAGCGGCTATTGTTCAAACTGCTCATAAGGTTGTTGGGCATGGAGTCCTGTAGAAGATGCTCAATCATATCCACCAGTACTATTACTGGGAGTCCATCAACTATGATGTAGAAGGTTATCTGGCTTGTTGTGTGGAGTGTCAGTTGCATAATCCCCACAAGAACACAACTGGACAGTGACTGGTCCTCCCTGAATTTGCTTGGCATACAGTGTCCATTGATGTGATAGGACCATTAAACATGAATACCAGGAAAGTCAAACATCATAGTTACAATTGACCATCTAATGAGATGGGTTGAGATGAAGGTTCTGGTAAAAACAGATGCTACAAGCACTGCTTGGTTTATCTTAGATCAAGTAGTATATCAACATGGATGCCCGCAGGTCTTGTTGAGTGATTATAGAACAAATTTCACATCTCATGTGATCCCACAATTGAATTAAATAATGGTCATCAGAGGAGTCATGTCTGTACCTTACCATCTGGAGATGAACGGACTGGTAGAACGGGTCAATGGAATGCTGGCTGCAACGCTGAGGAAGATGGTTGCATAAGAACTTCTGCATGAGGAACATACTTTAGTTTGGTGACATTTGCATACAAGATAAGTCATCATATGGCAATGGGAAAAATAACGTTTGAGTTGCTATATGGAAGGAAGGCCATATTGCCACCAATTTTTACTTTTGGTGGTGGAACCAACATTGGGATGAGTGCCAAGCAGTATCTCATCAATTGTCAAATATTCTAATCACAATGAAGTTGTAAGCATTCAATATGTCCTTAAAGAAAAAGATTGAGGAAAAATGACGTATGATAAGAATTGACCAGCCTTATCAGAATACTGAATAGGCAAAAGTGTTGTTTTTTGCGATACACATGGTATCAGGAGAAGAAACAAATCAGATGCATTGTGGTTGGGTCCACTCAAGATTATTGCCAAGATGGCGACAGATAGCTATTCCATCAAGAACTTCTTGGATGGAAGGATAATGAATTGAGTCCATGCTAAGTACTTAAAGCAGTGGATTGATAAAAAATAATGAAAAAAGTGCTTTCAGAGGACCGCTGAACCATTAAGATAGTTGTCCTGATGATTTGATTAAGTCCCAAAAAATGACCACTGAACCAAATTATATGGTTAAATCTTAAAAATTTGACCTCAAAACCATGAAAAACTAGTTAGTTAAGTATACCTAGGAACCAATATGGGGGAATAAATAAAAAAGATGGATCGCTGAATTGAAAAAGGTCAAGTACCATGAAAAAAAGAAGAAAAGAAAAAATATCGATAAAAATATAGCAAAAAATAAAAAATTCACTAAAAAAAGATATATTTTTAGATTTTTCATTAGTTATCTTTAACTAATGGATGATTCTGCCTATGTCACCTTTTGGGGGAGGGAGGATGGATCGCAGTAGGAATAAACAAACTGTCAAAGTCTATGTGGGATTAGATGCTAGCAAGGGCTAGATTACTTGAAGCCAAGTTCACTGAGCAGAGGCGGATTCTTGTGAGAATGCAACTAGGGGAAGAAAAATGGAATTGTTAGAACATGCAAATGTGATACCCTGGAGCAGGAAGGGAAGCAACAGTAAAAGAAAAGGAAGTTGGCAAATAACTCTGAGTAATCACAATATAGCTTTGGAGCCAGAAGATTGGTCTTGAGCGCTTGCTGATGGGCTTCATCAAGAACATTGGACATATAGGCTGGAATCAAGCAAGGGATACTAGGTGGGGTTCCCAAATCATTCCTCCAATCAAAGCCATCAGGGGAAAATACTGATGGGACACGCCATAAATGAGATAGTCATGTAGGGAGCAAAGGGCATCCTGCAGATGATGACTACAATCTTCTTGGAAGCGAAAGCAGAAGGAGTGATGGAAGCTGGGAGAGGTGGGAAGCTTTGTGGTCCAACTTCAAAGAACTTGGCTGGCAAAGCAAAGAGCATAGGCTGCAACATCTCTATCTAGAATGATTTCAAGATTGGAGGGGTTCAGAGCTATGGATTGAGACTCAGTTACTTGGGTCCTCAGTTCTGTGTATGGGAGTTTGATTGTTCATGGTTTATGTTGACTAATTCAGTTGACAGAACATCTGGTTTGTAATACTGCTGAGTTGGAAAAGGAACTACAGAAGCAAGTCTAATCTGGAAAGGCATGATCAATCAAGAGTGAAGAGCATTGCTTTTGGAGGTTCAATGATGATTGTAGGAGTATCTGTCAATGGAGTCAAATCCAGAAGAGTTTTAAGTTTAGCTTGGGAATCAACAACGGAGGGAGGATAAGTCATGAGTCATTTGAGACAATTGCTAATCTGGTTTTATCAGGGTTAATGCCCGTTTCTGGTAATTCCATGGAAGGACTGGCCAGGGTACTCAACTGGGAGTATGAGTCCTGGGAAGACCATAGAAGAGGGCCTGATGTGCAGATTAACTCATCAGCTGAAAGAGCTGAAGGTCTTTTCAGACATTCTATTAAGCAGTTGTTCGTACTGGGACTTTAGATTTGACATATGAGCAGGATAAGAGTGGGATGACAGACTTTTATGATAGTCAACATTATGCACTCTGGAATTAATCATGCTCTAATTTTGGTGAAATAAATTTCAAAATTAATGAAAGAAGCTCTCCAGAAGAAAATTAAGAATATGAGCCATGAAGTTACTATGAGAAAATAACCAGAGCAAATATAAATGAGCATTTATAATTATGCCACAAAACAAACATTGACAGCAAGAATCTCCTGTTGAGGATGAGGAGGAAATTCAGGAAAATGAGGACGCTGGGCCAAGAATCCTGTGTATGATAATGGGTCATATGCCCTGACAGGAGGAAAACCGGATCCCAGGTTTAATATTGTCACAAGTAAATTGATCAACCCAGCACAACAGAAGGTCATGGAGACCACACTCTGAGTAGGCGGTAGCAAAGAGGAAGACTAAGAGAGCCGCATGCCAAAGGTCATCCCAAACAGCATTGAGTACCAGTTAACTGTACTCCACTTAGACCCAAGAAGCATATGACCTGGTGTCTGAAGTGGTATTGTCCTGTCCTTATCCTATTATTGCTGGAAATCTAGTCATGAGGGGAGATGTGTTGGGATTTTGCCCACATTCCCAGCCGTCTAGATTACCATGGGTCACCAGGGGATAATTCCCTATAGCGAGTGAATTGGATATCAAGTTTTCTCTGATTTTAGGTTAACAATTTTTGGGGGATTTTAGGTAATTTGACTGGTTCATACCTATTGGGGATTGATCTAGGTGAATGCTCAAGATCTCGTTGGCAAAATTGATAGCAAAAATGGGGGCATCTAATAGTTGATTGATGATTAACTATCAGGTGTACTGATTGGTATTAGTCAGATTTTATCGCAGACCAATTGGAAAATTAAGGAGCAAGTTTCAAGGTGAGTGATGCTACCTGCAGCTAGCGAATTAATCAGTTGGTTTGTGACATGCTATAATGGATAACAAGTACCATTACTTAAGCAGGTCACTTGCCAAATATGGCTGGTTTGCAGGGATTGAGTAGAAAAAGTTAGGGACACGTTTTCTGACTCTTTCCACTTTAGGTCTCAAAGTTGTCCAATGATGGAATCCTACCAGTATGGGAAGACCATTGCTGATGAGACAATGAAGAGTAATCTAATAGCAACAGCTGCTTTTTCATCACTGAGGTGCCAACCAAGGGTTGGGTGCCAAATTCCTTTTTAACTTCCCCTGAGAATTCAATTATTTAAGAACTTTAAACATTTTTAAAAACATTAATTAGAAGAATTCATTATTAGTTCTATTCATCTTCAAGGAAATTATTTCTTTGTGCTTTAATTGAAGCCTCTTTAATAGATGAAGAGTAAGGATTGAGGATCCAGAGAAGAGAAGCTGAGCTGAGATTGGAATTGCTGTCAACTTTGTGTTGCCAGAGGATAGGCCATAAACTATGATCTGAGTGTGTATCAAGTTAGGCGGATAAGGGAATAAATCCCTACTGAGGACATCTTTAGTACTTGAGGAGGAATACTGGTTATGCGTTGGACCTAACAATAGTGATCTATTCAGCTATAGATAATAGGCTACATACTATTATCAGTTGTATATATCATCAGATAAAACGAGAATTTCATAAAACCAAACCAGTGCAGTTATCAATTTGTGGTTATAATTTTTGAATGAGCAATGAAGCCCTAGAATTTTGACACAGGGGCTGAGAAAGGACCACCTTTCTGAACATACCATATTCCATCACATTTTCCAGAGGATCAAGTGCTGACAGCTGTGCCATGGGAGAGGGTGTTGGGATAAAATCTTACCTGGCAGAATCATCAAGTGGGTGTTGTGTACCTTTACCTCCTTCGGATCTGGAGCTAACTTTTGGTTTGACTCAATGCATTCCCCAAACCATTATCCTTGCCCTTTGTAAACATATAGAAGAAAACAGTTTGGGCCAGGTTTTTCAAGCCAGTGGGTTTGCCGTGGAGTCAAGACATGAGGTGCGTGGTAGTACAACAAGGCATGATGATCTGTACAAACGCATATTAGTAGGGGTGAGCCGTGCAAATGATGATGACAGAAGGTCAGCGCCTCAACCTTTGCCAATAACTTATTGTCATAAAAGGCGTAGTTGAACTCTGGTAAGGTCTTTTTTCCTGGAAAAATACTCCACTAAACGCTTCATTCCATCTCCGCCCACTTGTAACAAGGAAGCCGCTATTGCAAAGTTGGAGGCGTCAGTAGCCACAATAAACTCCTTTTAGGATCTACATGGCAAAAGACGGATATAGAAAGCAGGATGAACCTTACCACTTGGAAGATATTCTGCAAAACAGGGGACCATTGTAGCACTTTTGCCCCACTCGCCTTATACAAGGTGCAGTTACCTCAGAAAGATTTGGTGTGAATTTTTTAAGGGACGTACTCATCCCCAAAAAATCTTTAATTTATTGACTGAAGTTGAAGTGAGCCAATCCCAAATCGACTTCTACCTGTCTAAAGTTATCATGTGGCCTTGGTCAAACACAACGTAGCCCAGGAAGGTGACCTGTGACTTTAAGTACTCACAATTACTGATTTTCACTATAATGTTGGCTGCCCTTAAACTCTCCACGACTTCTTGCAGGTTTATTGCATGGGACTCTTGATCAGGGGAAAACATCAAAATATCATCCATGTAGTTTACCGCGCATAAACACATCAGGTCCCTCAAGGCCACATCTATACAACGTTAAAAATAGCAGGTGCATTTTAAGAAAAAGCATAACCAAATCTTGAAAGTTACTTTTAGTTCAGAACGTGGTGAGCCACTCCAGCCCTTCTTGATGAGGATCTGATTAAAAGCGTTTATGAAATCCAGTTTGGAAAACTCTAGACTTTTCCACGTAGTGATCAATCTGTGAATCCACCTGGATGGGATGAAAATCTGATACTGGGACGTTGTTTGATATTTATAATCCACGCATGGTCATAGAGTACCAACAGCTTTCCCCACAAAAAGAAGTGGGGAACATACTGGAGAGGTACGCTGAAATATTGCACCTTTAGTTAACTGCTCTTTAACCCACACATGTAAGGCTGCTTCCTACCATACATTCAAGAGGTAAATGTGAGAAGATATACACATTAAATCAACAGTGAGTTTGAACTACAAACTCTGAGTTAGCTGGAAGTACACTGGCTGAAGCGGCACTAAATTAAGATTTCTCATTCTAATCAGGAAGGTAAGGGTACCTCCAAAATGGCTTCAGCAGTGGTGCTAGACTGAGTGTGTGGACCTTTGGCCATTAGGGAAAATTTTCCTGAGAGTTAGCTTCAGAGAAGGGGAAAACTAATTTGGACCATTCTTCAGAGCTATTTACAGGTATTGCCTTTCAGGTTAGTCCTGACATCAAACTTTCATCATCACTCCACTCCTAAAATAATGGGGTATAAGATGTTTTTTATTTGCCTGGAAACAGTCAGCTAAATCATATTTGCCAACTTTATAATCCACAAACCCCAAAACCTTCAGCGTGGGAATAACTTGGGAAGCCCCTCCCCTAATAATACCATCTGGAAAATAATTCAACTCAAGGTAGTTAGCTAGTTCTTGGTCAATAAAATTCTTAAAGGCTCTTGTATCTAACAATATAGTTTAGCTGATTTACCCTAAACTGGATGAAAGGGTTTCATTCAACAAAAAATATCCAAAATAGTCTTTATTCATAGCAGATAACACCAACACTTCAACAGCAAACCCTTCATCTGGCATAAGCATGCCCACAGGATAATTTTTTGCATCATAAAATGGAGAGGGATAGGTGATTACTCTCGCTACTGAGAACACATAACCCTCACATTCTCAGCAGTTGCAAAAAACATCTTCATATTTTGAAAGTAGCTCCTTTTTCAACGTCTGTGTTCTGTATCATGGTAGGGGCCAAGCTGTTTCTTTGGCGTGATTTGTAAACATGAATGTGGTTTATGTCAGAGCCGCAGGAGCTAATACTTAGATTTTTATAATATTACATAAGTCATTTCATAAAACGCATTTTTTAGGCGTCAGTGACTTCATATCTGATCTGATGCCTGTTGTTCATCATTATTTAAGGCAATCAACACTAGGCCTTTTGTCTATGATCTGATCTGCACTGTAGTAATGCGGTGTAAAAAACCATTTTTGGATAATAGTTTCTATAAATTTGGGACCAGACTCATCTGAGCTCTCAAATTCCACCAAAACAGGAAGAATTGAAGGGAGCTCTGCCAAATTTAAAGGAAAAACAATAATCATAGGAGCTGCATTTATAGGGGCCAACGCAGGTGACATTATAGCAGCAGAATTAGCTGAAACATATAATAAAAACGTGGGGCTAAATCCCTGCTCGCCTTCAAGCATGGTGGAACTTGAAGGAATGGAAGGATAAGATTCCTCCTTTTTGAGGCGTATGAGAGATTTTGTTGCCTGTATTTATAAGGGCCCCCTGGGTGAAACAATGACGGCCAAATTACCTAGCCCCTTTGCAGTTGGGGAGGGGAAATTACCCCAAAGAACTTCAATCAGCTGGTCAAAGTTGGGAGGGTGTGATTACCATACCAGGGCTTCTTGTGGGGATTTAAAAGTGGAACAGAGGAACAATGTTTTAATGACGTCTGACAAGTAGGGCATGGGCCTGCCACTAATTTCATTTAAATATTTTTTTATTGGGTGGCCAGATTGGCGTAGAGCAAAGAACTTATAGAAGGCTTGGATGGATGACATGTCTGGGTGACGCTGCTCCAGGAAACACTCAAAACCATCTACTGATTTCCACAAAAGTGGTTGTGCACAGAACACCATGTCTGGAAGTTTTGAATTACACTTCCAATGGGGCAGGTTTAATCTCGAAGTTACACTGAGAGATTTCTCCAAAAACGTATAAAAATTAAACGGAAAATAGGTTATGAATCAACCTAATTTTTATTATCGAAAAGAGGGAATATTTATAGGCTTCTTAACTGCTTGTAATCTATTAGAGTGAATTAATCTCTGCGCAATCAAATCTTCAATCAATTGATTGGGATCAGATTAATCATTAACCTTAATAGATTGTGATATATTGCTTGCTCCTTCTGATGATGTCAGGGGAATTGATGAAGTATATTTTTTTGGAGATATGAGAATTTGGTGAAATCCTGACACTTCCTCCCTCAAGATTTGATCGCGGTGGAGGATGACTTCTTAAAAACCTAGGATGAATACAATTTACCACTATACCAGTATCAATACGAACAATTGAATACTCTAATCCTTTTCAAAATATAACTCTATGAGGACCAGACCAATTAGTTCCCAACTTTTCAGTCCGCCCACCAGGCTGAGAATGATAGTACATAACATTATCCCCTAATCTGGTATTCAGGTAAGACAGGTTTGTGTTGATTGCTCCTTTGAGTCTCTTTTCATGAGGTTGTTTCAATTGAATTCATTGCTTGAGCTTGAAGACGGATAATCTTGTCAGCCAAATCCCTCATAATCAAATCAGAATTTACTGGGATGCTTTCCTCAAGGATGGTCTGAACATTTGAAGGGACTGAAGGATCCCGCCCATATATACACTTAAATGGGGACATAATGATAATGCAGTGGTAACTATTTAATAAGCAAACAAGGCACTAGGCAAATATGAATTCCACTGAGTTGGTTCAGTGGGTGCCATCTTTCTTAGAATTGAGACCAAAGTCTTGTTAACTTGTTCAATGGCCCCATTTTTGGATGGATTAGATGGGACAACAAATTGCTGTTTAGTGTTAAATAATTTGGATAGCTCCTGTATAAGTTGTGAGGTGAAATTAGTCCCATTATCTGACATAAGACCTTGGGACACCCATGCTGAGAAATGATATGCTGATATTGGAATAACGCTGTAGTCTTAGCTGAAGGGGTAGCAATGAAAATGGCCTCAACTCATTGGGTTAAATGGTCGACAGCCATAATGATATAATGATGGCCATGCAATCCCCGAGGAAAAGGACCTACAACATCAATGCTGACCACCTCAAACGCCTTAGTCGGGGAAATAACTTAATGTTAATATGTAGGGTTGGTAGTTCCATGGCTTTTGTAGATAAGACTTGAGTCAAGGGTCTCTCAAATGAACTCAATCATGTTGTTCCAATAGTATCAAGTCTTCAACCATTCTTGAGTCTTTAAGCCGCTATGACCAACTTGCTCATGACCTTCCATTACAGCGTGAAATCTAGAGTTGGGATATAGGAAGGGCAACCACTTAGATTTGACTTTCTTATACAAAGCTCCATCTTGAATCATAGTATCTTTGGTAATTGCTTTTAGAAAGGGTCGATCCTTTTCAGTCTCTCAATCCCATAACTCAGGTCATCCAATAAGATTGTATAAGCGTTCTTCCTTTATAGTTCCAAGGTCAGAATAGGCAGTTGGGACAGCCCATCAGCATTTTGGTGCTGAGCCTCTGATTGATGAACAATAGAGAAATCGAAATTTTGCAACCTTAAAGCCCAATGGGCCAACCTCCCATCAAGATCCTTCATATTCTGCAACCATCATAAGGAGGAATGGTTGGTAATAACAGTGAAATGGTTACCATATAAGAAGGGGCGGAACTGCTTGATTGCTATAATTACTGCTAAACATACCTGCTCAGTAACACTATAATTTCATTCGGCCTTTGACAAAGTTTTGCTATAGTAAGCAACAGGATGATCATTCTTCTCTTCATCACACTGAGATAAGATAGCCCCAATAGCGACATTTCTTGCATCAGTATGTAAAAAGAAAGGCTTATCAAATTGGGGATGAATTAGAACAGTTGCCTTGATCAAGGCGGTACGCAGAGAATTGAATGACTATTCTTGAGCTGACCCCCACTCAAAAGACACTCCTCTTTTGCAACAGGTGAAATAAGGGTTCAGCCATATCAGCAAAGTTGGAAATAAAGTGCTGGTAATACCCAACCATGCCAAGAAAGACTTGTATATACCTAAAGAAGAGGGAGGAGGCATTCGTTGGATGGCTTGAACTTTATCTGAGAGGGGTCAAATCCCTTTAGCTGAAACCTGATGTCCTAAAAAGTCCATTTCGTTTTGAAAGAATGAGCATTTGGAGGGTTTGAGTTTTAAGGAAGAGCCCCAAATTTGGCTGAAAAACTTCTTTTAGATGGTCTAAATGCTCAGTAAAAGTTTTGGAGAACATGATAATATCATCAAGATATACCAAAACTCAAGTAAGCTTTAGATCCCATAGCATACTGTCCATGGCCCTTTGAAAAGTTGCTGGGCATTGCTTAGTCCTTGAGGCATATGAGATGGTTTAAACAACCCTTCACTCAATATCAGGGCACACTTGGCATGATCTTCTGGTGATAACTCGATTTGCCAGTATCCACTGGCTAAGTCCATAGCCGAAAAATAGGTAGATCCAGCCAACAACCTAAGAGAATCATCAATCCTAGGTAAGGGATAACAATCCCGTCGAGTGATGACATTCAGTTGATGATAATATATCACGACTCAATGAGAAGCATCTTTCTTCTTAACCAATAACAATGGGGATGCCCAAGGACTATAGGAGGGTTTCAATAATCCAGCCTCCAACAATTGATGCAACTCCTTAGTAACCTGGGCTTCTTCTACTTTAGATTTATGATAGGGATTCGCAAAAATAGGAAGGTGATCACCAGTTTCAAAAGTGTGCACTACTCCTTTCATCTTTGCAAAATTGTAAGTATGCTTAGCAAAGATGTCGGAATATTCATCTAACAATTGTAACACTTGTTTCTCCTGTTCACTAGAAAGGTGTTTTTCAATAGCAGGACCCACAGTAAGAATTTTCTGATCACTTTCCAATCTAAAGTCTTGTAGACTCCCAAAGGGTTTAACATCATAGATATGAAATAAGGGCAGTAACTTGACATAAGCAATTGGATGCTCTCAATCTACCAGTTTCAGCTCATTGATAAGTTTTTGCCAGTAAGACAGATAATGATACTGAGTAAGCATAATACAATACTCCAGGACAAGGCAAGAGCTCTTTAGCAGATGGGTTGACAGTGCCTTGGACTTGTAACAAATGTCCCTTGGGAATTAAAAAATGCAAGGAAGTGTTATTAATTACTTGTGATTTTGGCAGAATAACTAATTTATAGGGGAGAAAATAGGCATCCCCTCTTCAATATCTGCCGATATAGGGGGTAATTTTATGTGACAATCCCCAACATGATATTGAAGTGAATAAGACCTTTTAGTTCCTTCTAGCAGACATAACTGAAGTCAGGTGGAAGCATGGTCAGATAAAAGTAAGGGAACTCTATACCCCAAGAGAGACAACGACGAGTCAGGGTAATTGATAATTCCATCAAATTCTCATAAAAATTGAGTCCCCAAAAGTAAGTCATAACTCAAATTATCGAGTACAATGGCTGGGATGGTAAAGGTTAATTTCCCAATTTCAGGGGAAAAGACGAAAAAGCTCCAATAGACCGAGTACTCTGAGGCCTGGCTGTGCCATATTCTTCATAATGAGAAATATTGGGTGTTAATTTGATCCGTTTGACCAATTTTGACGAGACAACATTCACTGGGATCCAGTATCTATGATAGCTTTGGCATTGACTTGATTCACTCAGAAATCAATATGGGTAATGGTGCTTCCAAACTGAGAGGATAATGCCAATAAGAAAGGCAAGGAATAAGAAGAATGTTTGTCTTTATTACACTTAATCAAACTTTGATGCTCTTGCTGCGCACTCATATCATTATCAAGGTGGAGAATCTTATTGGGCTTATCTCTTTTCTTCTTCTCATCTGCTTCCTTTTTAAAACAATGATCCTCAGTATGAAAGTAGCGATGACAGTAATTACACTGGATCGCTCTAGTGTTCTCAGGCATGGCAAAGACTATGGGCTGACTAGGTTTAGGAGACTCATAAACTTGGAGTTTCTCGGAGAATTGAGGAGGCAATTCCAATAAGGCCTCCTTAATGTCTAAAATACTTCAGAAATTCTTTTTTACACTGATCAGATAAACTTGCGTTTGAGTCCTGGAAGTAAAAGCTGACAGAACTGCAGTAATTTCATTGTCTAAGTTTGACCAACCACAGGCTACTAGAATTTGAGCTTCCCAATAGAACCAATGAGCAAAGTCTTTGATAGATTCATTTCAGTGGGGCTGTATACCCATAAAACCTGCTTTTGCGAGGATAAGGTTTGCTCACTCCCAAAATCTTCGATCAACGCTTCTTTGGCCTGAGCCCAAGTAGAGCAAGTCATTAAGTGGGGGACCATAATATCCTGAGCCAATCAAGTAAGGCAATTAGGAAAGTAATTCATCTTTTGGTGATCCGTGGCCTCACTTTATGCCTTTTTATAAAGATAGAGAAAGGAGATAATGCTGCCTTCCCCCAAGGAGTATTTGTACTTGAATACTGGCTTGAAACTCATGGGAGCATTAGTGGTCAAAACATGAACTCCAGGTTGTTCTGATTGAGTGGAAATATAAGAGGTGGAATCTGAAACTTGAGAAGAAAATTGAGGGTAAGGGCCAAAAGCTTCAGTATGAACTTCACTAATCTGACAATTCAGATCAGCATGCCCTACTTTCTCATCTAATTGGCGAGATAGCTCAAAAATCTGTTCCTGCTGTGCATTGTACTTGAGTTTCAGCATCTCAATTTTCGCTTGGAGTAGTTCCCCTTTTGATTCACAAGCATGTAGTAAGATATTGGTGTCCTTGGCTCATTTTCCCAGATTGATCAATTTGTCAGATAATGACTAAAGCGATAAGAGGGGATCAATTGGTACCCCATTGGGTGTTAGGTTACACTCTTTGGCCAATTTAGAGACTGTTAATGCAAGTGGTTCATCATGTTCAAGAGAGAGTCAATTTGCTGGTAAGATCCTGAGTGCCCATCAGCACCTGGGGGTCCACAGGGCCCATAAGCTCTAGGAGGTTTACGTGGTCCTACGCCCCCAGGTGGCCCACGAGGTTCTTCAACCCCAGGAGGGCCCATATTCCCAGAGGCTTTTTCTACTTCATTAACCTGGAACTGAATTTCTGAGTACTTTTGTTCCAATTGGAAGAGATGGGTTCTAATTTCCTCCTCCATTGATTGAATACACTCAGAGAGTTGGGAAATAACCTCTATCCATTCTCTCTGAATCTCCTGAACTTTCTTGAGAAACTGTACCTCAACAAAATTAGACATCCCATAAACGAGCTGAATGAGCTGCTGATGTACTTCATTGAGGAAGGCCCAATTACTAATGATAGCATCACGATTATCTCAGCTAAACTCAGAGGCTGACTTAAAAATTTGGTAATATAATTATTTAAGGATTGGAGTCCTTCTAGTAAATTGAGCATCCCTTGGTGGTGCATTCCAACTACAGGTAATAAATGGTATAAGGTAGGAAATACGAGTTGGTGCAAATATTGCTTGGGGCCAATTCCTGGCATTTGAGAGGTTTGCAGCACTTCCAGCAATATAGAAGGTACTGCATTAGATCAAGATTGGGTAGAATGGATTCCAGAGATTAAGGCCCTCAAGCAATTGATTAATAATATTTTGTAAAGCCTCAGGCGGTATTTGAAAGTCTGAGGTAAAACTTAAGTTAGGACCATAAAATTCCAAGTTGGCCCAGAATTCCAACGTGGAGAGTAATCTTGGGATTTGGGCTCCAGTTTTATGGACCCATCGTAAAATACTGCCTTGCTCTTGGTCTTGAGCTTCATCAGGCATAAAATGAGAATCCATAGTGGTGATAGACGATGTTACTGGTGCATAACTCAGAGTGCCCCTGCAGTGAACACCAGTCTGGAAGTTTTGAATTACACTTCCAATGGGGCAGGTTTAATCTCGAAGTTACACTGAGAGGATTCTCCAAAAATTTATAAAAATTAAACGGAAATATAGGTTATGAATCGACCTAATTTTTATTATCAAAAGGAGGGAATATTTATAGGCTTTTTAACTGCTCGTAATCTATCAGAGTGAATTAATCTCTGCGCAATCAAATCTTCAATCAATTGATTGGGATCAGATTGATCATTAACCTTGATAGATTGCGATATATTGCTCGCTCCTTCTGATGATGTTGGGGAATTGATGAAGTAGATTTTCAGAGATATGAGAATTTGGTGAAATCCTGACACCATGTAAACCCAGTTGGCAGCCTCAGGAGACAGCCAAAACAGAAAATCCACCCCACATCAGGGTGGACGGGAACCATTTGATTTGTCATTATAAGAAGCCTCCGGTGAGAGGGAAGAAAGAGCCTATTGTTTTCAGAATAAATATTGGAGGAAAGTCAAGGAATTGTGACAACAAGATCACAAAGTGTCAGAGTCCACCAGGTACAAGAAGGAAGGGTGGGAACTTCCCAGTTGGTGTAGAAAGAATAACGGTGATATGCACCAACAAAAAACAAACGAGAAACATATGGTGAGCACCATAGAGGCTGTGACAAATGGCCTGCGCACTTAATTCACACGTAAGAAAGTCCCACAGATAATTATCAGGCACATAAAGTAAAAATGTTGGCTAAAATTATCAGGAGAGTGCATGTAACTCTCTCATTCCCAGAGAGGTGGTGCTGTATACACAGACACACCACAAGGGAACTAGTCACTAGTAAGGTAAGGAATAAGGCACCTTAAAAGGTGCTGGAGCACAGGGGACCCAAGTCAGGGTGTACAATACAGAGTAAATACTAGATAAATGATAATAACTGAACTTGGTAGACCTGAAGGTAGATTTAATAACCAATTGCAGATCAGCGTTGGGGTGCTTGGGTGCCTCAATCTGGAGGGGACCAGGGCCCTGTTGCACACCAGATTACATTGTTAATTTAAGTAAAATAAAATGTCCAATATTGTTGGAGACTTCCTTGAGGAGGTTTTCACACAGGCTCACCCAAGGGATCATGCAAAAATTTAAAAATAATGGGGGTTTTATTAATCAAGACGACCAACAAGAAAAGTTGATCTTAGGAATTGTTATAAAAGATAGGGATAAGAATAAATAATCTGTGGTAGTGATACTAAACTTAAACGAATCAATAAGTGCACACTACCATCATTCATGGTACTGTAGCTCAAGTAAGTCCAAACTCAAGTTATTATTTGTAGCTAAATTCTTCAAGATTTATAAATATTGTAAATCAAACGGGTTTTAAAACCCCATTCTCCAAGCAACCGTAACAAACCATCCTCAGTAATAGCAAAGCTGGTCATTTTACACCCTTGATGTAACACTGGGCTGACCATTATATGCACTCTAGGACCAACTTGTGCATATCTTGTCTTTACCCAGCGTTGGTAAAGGGTATGCTTTAGGTCAGAAAGGCCTGAAAACTTTACTTTTTTGACTCCTCACGCTCATCCTTATCTCTACAGTCAGTGAACTCAATTTTAAAATGTAACCATGTCATTGAAGGAGCCAAGGAAGCAAAAAACTAAAGTTGGGACCAAAATATAGTTTTATTATTAGTAAAATTCTCACGTGAGGCAAGAAAAAAGCCATCATAGATTTTAAAATGGGGCTCTTCAAAAATATAAGGAAGATTTTATACTAAACGGTAGAGAAATCAGCGCAGAAATGAGTGAAGGAAATACCCAAAGAGTTGGCAGAAAGTCAACTGCGCCATCAAGATCTAAAAAGTTTGATCCTGATAATTTCATCAATGGGTGGCCAAGGAATACAGTGCCATACATTAAAGGGGAATTACGTCAGTCTCCAAAAGGTTAGTGTTCAAAGAGACAAATCCCAATAATGCAAATGACATGATCAACAAAAGTCAATTTATGTTAGTAAAGACCTTCTGCAGTAGGAGTTAAAAACCTAGTAAAAAGTCTCCAGGCATTAACGATAGGGGGTTGAAATTAAATTTAAAAGGTAAGATTGTGGTGTTATATTGCAATAAGGATGGGTATACACAAAGTTGTGTCTCATAATGATACTCCTACCCAAAGAAACAAATTTAATAACATAGTAATAAGTGCCCTTATGGCCTAGTCATTTTAAAGAGAAGGTAACATAGCAGATAATATCAAACATATACTACTTAAAGTCAAAAATTAAAGATTTAATACTTTGTTTTTAAATTTGGGGACAGTAAAAAAATGGACTGACAGAAGAGCTTCTTAAGGGCTGCTTTATAATAAGCTAATTGGAAAGTAAAAGAGTGTGTATTGTGACCAAAAAGTTTTAGCATAGCAAGATCTTAGTGGATTAATACATTATGAAATTCTGGTACTTATGATCTAATTAAAGAGTAAGATTATTTCAACTCAAATTAAATCGCCTATTATATTTTTTACAGTAAATTGGATTATGATCACTGCTTGATGGATGGTGATGATCTGTCCAGAAGAAATGGTGGATCACATCCATGTGTAGGGATGGATGTGATGATCTAAGTTTGAGTTTAAAAAATCTTGGGATATTGTAACCTATTAGGGATGGACTCACCACACCCTCAATAAAATTGTAAAGGCTAAGATGTATTTATCAAACTCAAATATATTCAAATTGACTCCTTTTTTATAAATTTCAGTCTATACCTTTTGGAAGGACTAAAAACTTATTTATGATTATGGCATTAAATAGTAAGACAACCTGAATATTGGCCATCTCTGGATTCCACCACCCCCATGCACAACACACTAGTCCTCTCTAACAACTCTTAGGTAGTAGTAAGAACTGGAATGGAAGAAACCTTAAAGTGGATAGGCTGTGACCCATTAATCATCTACTACATGGGCTATGTCGCCCTTAAAGGTGAGGGGCACAGCTGCCTTTCTAGGCACCTTCTTGGTTCTGTAAGGGACTTCTTCCTGTCCAGGCACAGGGGTGGTACAAGGACTTACATCATTTTTCTTTTTTTAAAAGGAGGTGCTCCTCCACCAGGAACCTGTACAAGCACTTAACCCTTGTGCGCTTTTTGTAATTTTGATAGCCAGGATAAGTGTGACCTTCTAAGGGAACAGGGACCTACAGGGTGGGATTTTGGAATGCTTCCACCAGCTCTTTGTGTTTGTGCAAGCCTTGGCACTCACCCAGCATATTATATCAGGGATGTTGATACTGTAGATAGCAGTTACAGACAAAGGGACAGGCTTGAAGCTGCTTAGAGTCAAATGTGGTTAATTCTAATAAAGTACACCAAGAGGTCAGAACCACCAGGATGGCCAAAGCTTGCTAATAACCTTAATAATATCCTAAAACTAGGAAGCCTACTAAAAATTATATAGGCAAAAATGATAACTCATATATTTAAGCTTGGGATATTTATAGGGCAATAGGGTTTGCTGTGCATAGGACATTTCAGGTGGAATGACAATTGATATCTCCTTGGACTTCAGGAAGAGGTGCGTAATAGACGTCTTCCTTTGTTTCATGGTAGTCTTCCAGAATTGATAGGGAGGCTTCTTTGAAGATATGGTTTTAATGGCATCTGGATCTCTTCTTCTTCCATTGTATGATTTAAGGGTGGATGCCTTTGATAGCGTAGAGTTATAAATTGAATAATCAGTAGGTAGATGAGATTCTATTTATATCCTTTTCAATTCATCTTCATCCACGGTGTGAGTTCTGATAATGCCTTTCAAGATCCTGTCAGAGGGGTACAATGTTCTGAGAAATTACCCATGTGCACAGTCAATTATAGTATACTTATCAGCGCTTATAATTGTATATTCTGACCTAAATTTATGCAGGACTTTATATGGACCATACCCAGATGCCTTAAGCTTACTGGTTCTTCCCCTGGGACAATGGTGATAGAACATTACTAAGTCTCCTGATTGTTACACCACCAATGATGATCATCATAATTTGCTTCTTCCCATCTCCTTGGTCGTGGTATGCACCAAAGCATCTATGGACAGGGACTGCAGTCATACAATTTCCTCTGTTAAGGCGCGTAGAGTGATGGAAGTTTTGAGAGTCGTTGACATTAGCAAGGATTGCAAAATAGTTGGTAGGAGAGGTTCCCTGCTGTAAAGCGTCTTAAAGAGGGACATCTTTATCACTCTGTAATAGCTGACTCAATAGGCAAGATGGGCACTCAGGAGAAAGTGATTTTTTTGTAGCGGTCAGTGAAAACCGTCTTCATCAAACTTTAAATAAAAGTGCCATTAGCCCACTCTACAGCCCCATTAGTGAAAGGGTCATAAGGTGCTGCAAAACCTTGACAATTGTCAAATAAGGCCGTCAAATTCTCAGATTATCTCTGAGGTAAATTTGATGCCGTTGTTGGATAGAAGCACCTGTGGACTACCATGTTGTGTGAAGTGTTGCTTGTACAAAAATAAAGAATTTGCTCATGAAGTGGCTGTATAAAGATATAGATTTGATCCATTTGGTAAGATGATCAGTGGCCAAAATTTTATATCAGTGACCGTGGACTCCTGTATGCAAGAGATCTATGATGTCAATGCTTAACATATGAAAAGGGGCTGAAGGAGCAACTATTTAGTATTAAAATCTTGGGTTGTGCCTATTATGCTAGCGACAGGTGATACAAGCATTTATAAACATCTTAGATTAAGCTAAGCATTCCATCCTAAAAATACAAAATGCTTTCAACCATTGGTGAGTATTTTCATACCACACTATGTCCGCTGATAGTGTGCTCTTCTATAACGACCTTGGTTTGATCAGAGGGGCAGACATAAGGGAGCCACTTTTCCTTGCAATTTAAATAGCATGCCATTGGTTATTTGAGTATTGGACGCTTGACATCTAAGTTTAAACTGGATTTCAGGAGTTTTTGATGAACTTAAATTGGAGTGACAAAGGGGGTCATATAGACAGTCCTTCTCAACAGTTAGAACAGTCAGTACTGGTAACTGGGAGAGACCATCAGCATTTTGGTGTATGGCGCCAGGTTAATGAACAATCCCAAAATCCTAGCTTTGTAAATATAATTCCCGCCATGATAATTAGCCAACAGGATCACACGTCTGTTACAACCAATGAAGGTATGAATGAATGGTTATTAAAGTAAATTGTGTCCCATAAATGAAGTGCCAAAAATTATTAATGGCCAAGGTTACTACTAAACACTTTTAATCAGTGACACAATAGTTCTGTTCAGCTCTAAAGAGTCTTGATAAAGTATTCAATTGGCTGGTCTACCTGATTTTCATTATTTTGTTCCAAAGTGTCTTCAACAGCAACATCGCTGGAATTGATATTAAAGCAGAAAGGGTTATCCAATTTGGGATGTATTAGCAAAGGAGATTTAGTCGATGCTGATTGTAAGGCATTGAAATGATTATTATTACAATAATATCCAGTGTAAAAGCACGTTTTTCTGTAACAAGTAGACAAGGGCTCCACAAATTCATCAAAATGAGGGATAAATTGCCAGTAATAACCAACCATACCCATAAAACACCAGGATGTATTTTAGACTTTTTAGAGGGGACATCTGGTGTATGGCCATCACTATATCTGGAAATGGCTGCATATATTCGTTGGTTACTTTATGACCTAAAAACTCTAAATCTTGCTGGAAAAATGTGAAACTAATAATAAATCTCTTTCCAATTGGCTAACTTTCTGAACAAATCTTATGAAAAAAGTAAAATTTAAATCGCCCACCATAGTTTCACTCTGATGTCCTTGGATCCCCCTCTAGCTGCTCCAATGTGAGGCAGCGGTGAAACTCCCCCCGCCATTTTTTGTCTGGTAGAAAAACGCGCTTGAACTGGCTCTCCCAGTCATACCAAACCCTGGGACAATTTGTTCCTCCCAAGGATCTCGACGCCCACCTTGCTTGTATCCAAGCGGTATCTCATTGCCCCCTGGTGCTCCCCCAGAGCAACATGCACTTCAGCCTTAGGGTCAATTATGGGAAACTGTTCCCTTACTATGACCAAGCCATTATTGAAATAGCTCAGGCGGTGATGAATCCCGCTGGTTTTATTGATTTCCGCTCCTATAAGGTTTTGTTCAATATTGGATTCAACTGTGAGGCTGACGCCGCCACTGTAGCAACTGTGCCCCTGGTTTTCGAGGGAACCCCTCTTCCCACAATTCAGACCCAGCTCCCAGCAGATATCACTTTGGTGGTTCAGTTCTCTGGTTTGACCACCCACCTCCCCCCTGCGGTGCTCCATCAGGAGCTGATGGACAGTTTGGCAGTCTATGGCTCCAACTCCATTTACAGTTTGCAGTCCTAAATGGGGCCACACGCCTCACTGGGCCTCGGGCATATGCCATAATCAGCCCTGAATTTAGTAAAATTGACTTGTAAATTCCCCCTCACGCTGTTAATCCTTCTTCCCCTGACCATCCGTTCTGGGCCCACGTCAAAGGCAGGCAGATGATCTGTCCATACTGTTTCAAGTTGGACCACTCAAAACGCAAGTACCCTTCCTTAGCTGCTTCCAATGGCTCTAATTTTTTGTCTTCCAGCTTCCAATCTGCTGCCCACCCCACGCCAGTTTTGGTATGGGGTAAAATCTTACCTTCCCCTCCCCCAAAGCCTGTTGCTGCAGATGCACCTGCAGCCACCAATCAGCCTCCACTAAAGTGCCACACATGATTACTCCAATCAAGCGCCAGCTTGGACCCCAGTTCACTCCCATGCTTCCTCCAATGAATCAACTAAACCTCAAACATACGCCAATTTTCCAATTTAATTCAACCAGAACCTATTGGAGTTATTTTTGTTATTGATAAATTAGATAATCTCATTGAAAAACCATCTCTGCAAATTGAGCGGATTTGTTAATGCAGAATGGGTTGCCAAATACTCCATCGTTTATATTCCCACATCTAAATGCTGAACCATTTTTCAGTGACCACCAGCTTGCAGTCAAAGCAGCTGCCACGCCAGATTGTCATCCCCTCCACAAAGCTGTCGCCAAATCTATGGCGATGCTTACAGGAGGTATTCTCCCTCCTTTTATCCCCTCAACCCTCACCCCACAAAGTAAGATTACTTTATATCAATTACACAAATATGTCAATGATGCTATCCAGAACATGGTAAATGTAGCACGGAATCCTAAAGCTAAGATTACCCAAACTAATATTGCCACATTTATTAAACTACCAGACACCCAAATTAAAACTGAAAAAGCTTTAGCTTAATATATCAGCGCCATTTTTAGCTGACAATTTCCTTGAGATACCAATCATTAATGATATTGAGCCACATTCCGCTGATGCCCCCAACGCCCTTGCTCTCCACCTTGACATGTACCTTACTCTGGTATGAAAAAGCTTATGCCAAAGATGAGCCCACTGATCCCCCCTTCCCTTCCGCCATGGTTGGATAAGCAGTTTTCCGCTGTCCCACCTGGTTGGTTTTTTTCGTTTAGTGTGTATCATTTATTTTCTCATTTTGGGTGTTTTTTAATTGACCAGTTACGTTAGTTTTTAGTTTTTTTTAGTATCAGTAATGTCCATCCCCTGGTCAGCTTACTTCAAATAAATCAAAAATTGTGCATCTCTAGGGTTTCAGTTTAAGGGTGCTGATCACAGTTGATCAAATACACGGTGTAAGTGGTTTTATGGGAGCTAGAAGTTTGTTAAACGTCGTTAGTATCATCTAGATACATAGTACACAAGACATTTTCAGGTAAGCTAGATTGCCATCCATGGCTCTCTGGAATGTAGCAAGGGCGTTGAACAGCCCCTGCGGCATTTGAGTTGGGTTTAACAGGCTCTTTTTAGCGACGAGGGTGCACTTCTCTCAGTCCTGAATAAGGTATATTTTCCAGTATCTGCTAGCTAGATCCATGGAGGAGAATATTTTGAGCCAGCTAGCATCCAAAGGGAATTGTCAATCTTAGCTAAAGGATAGCTGTCCTTTCAGATGGTTAATTAAATTTTTTATAATCATTGCCACGAGATGGGTCCCACCTTTCTTATCACCAACAGCAGAGGCGAAGCCCAAGGGCATTGGAAAGGTTTTAATATACTAATCTCCAAAGGTTGTTCTAATTTGACAGTTGCTTGGGCTTCTTCCACTTTAGATTTTTGATAAGGCTTAGTCCATATCAGTAAAGCATCTCCTGTATATATCCAATGGGTTACTTCAGTCATTTTCCAAAAATGTATGGCCCATAAGAAAAGATATCAGAATACTCATCAAAGAGTTGCTCAGCGGCCTTTTATTAATCTTGGTGAGATATAAGCTAATATTATGTCTGATGGTGGCTATAGTAGGAGTATCCTCTAGTTTAAAATCTTGTGAGAATATTAAAATTTATGTACTTTGGGTATTTAATCAACAGGTAACAGGCGAACATAAGTTATAGGGTCCTTTTTCCCTGGGATGCTAATGGCCAAAGTCAGGTTACTGATATAATAGAAATAAACCCATAATATTAAGTATCTAGAATTCCTGGTCAGTGAAATATCTCTTTGATAAATGAATTATCTACCCCACAATCTTCTAGTATATGGCCAGATGATTATGTACTTGGATACAGGCATATAATATATCTTGCACCTGAGCTGGGACTACAACTTGATATGGATTATACAATGAAATTCCTTCCTGGGTTACAGCAGATTAAGGAAGGTATTTTTACTTGAGGTCCAACTATATAATACTCGATTTGGTATGATGTTGGGACATCTTAAATAAGGAAGATTCTTTTATGGGACTTTTCCTCTTTAATTACAAGCGTTTGGAAGATAAGTGATGCCTGATGCGTGATTATAGATAAATAGGATTCAGACAGGTTACGATCCCAGGGTACTCACGCAGAAATTTCGTCCTGAATTATAAGTTATAACTCTGGTTCTCAAGAACTACAACTGAGGCCGTTAGAGGAAGCTTTCCAATAAATAGGGTAAGGCCAAAAATTCACAAAGAGACCTAACTAAATGGGAGCCCACCGTTCTTTACTTGATACTATATTGGAGGTCAGTTGATTCTTTAATTTGACTTACTAGTTTAAAAGATATAACATTAACTAGGGGATCTGGTGTCAAAAATGGCTTGAACCTTAAGTTTGCAAACTCAAACTTCCACCTTAGTAACTGAGTCCCCAAACTGAGGTTATATGGTAAAGAATTAATTGAGGGGATACAGAGGGATCAAAAATAATCTGAATTATTGTAATTATTTTCATTAGACACATAAACTGTTTTATTAGAAGAAGAGGCAACAGAAATGTTGGCCCAAGAAGTAGATGGTTGAGGTGTAGGGTGGTTGTCAACATTAAAAACCTCTCCCTTCATGTTACATGGATTTCCCCTCAATAGCAATTCTCTTGTAACATTCTTCAGCGTTATTCCAGAAACTATTATAGCAAATGCATTGAGTATTTTTCTTATTAGGTCTTTTTTCTCAAGAACGTTGTCTTGAGGTGTTGATTAGGAGAAAAGATGGGCTTATAGCTTTTGAAGTAAACTAGTGGGGATTTGGCAAGAACCTTTTTAATGTCCAGGATGCTAGAGATTATTTCTTTATAGCGCAAATATGTAAATTCAAGTCAGGGAAAGATGCCAAAGTGGAAATGACAGCGGTAATGGCATCATATAGAGTAATAAAGTCACAGGAAACCAGGGCTTGTGACTTATAGTAAAATTGATTGACAAACTCAGTTGTTGATTCCACATGCTTGATGCAAATTCCCATGAAGGCCTGCTTTTGCTAGAAAAGGGTCTGATTACTTGTAAATTCTTTTATCAGGGCGTTCTTAACTAATTTCCAAGGTTGACTATTCTTCAGGTGAGGGATCACTATTTATTGGGCAATTTTAACCCAAGCAGGTGGTTAGATGCTTAAATTTTTTGTCAATTAGTAGCTTCTTCTATGGCACTTTCATAGATTTTTAGGAATGAAGTGATTTTTTCTTCACCAGGAATGTACTTTTCCTTAAGCGTAGGCTTACAATAATTAGAAACTGGTGTAGATAAAACGTTAATCCTAGTTGGTGCAAAAGGAGCTGAAAATAAGGACTTGTTATTATTATAATCAGAGGGTTGCATACGATCAAGATGAGCTATAAAATCATTGACGTCATTCTGTATATCTGTATACTTTGTCATTACTGTGGTAACGGTGGCTTTTGGGTAAGCTGCTCTTTGGACCTTGAAATTCTAGCTTCTGGGCTTCCATGGAGGTCTTAATGGAACTTTCTCTGCCTTAATGGCTTTTACTTGGCTGGTAAGTTTATTGAGCCAGTCATTGATGTGGGCTAATTGAACGCTATTTAAGTGAGAGAAACTAATGACATTTATGAGCCCATCTGGTAAGGATTCCATGGCATAGTTGGGGTCAAGAGATAGACCTCTCAAGGTCTACACCACAGCCATGAGAAGTATCTTCACCTTGGGACTTAATTTGGTTGACCTGATTTTAAGGTTTATTCAGTTGTAATTGAAAAGCATAATCCTTAGGTTCTGCTACAGTAGGTCCAGGGGGCCCTGTTAATCCCAGGGTCCCTATAGATCCACAATCACCTTTAGGCCAAAGGATCCCAGAGGGTTCCCATAGTCCAGGAGGGTCTTGATAGCCAGGGGGCCCTTCAGGGCTAAAGAGCCTTGTTCAACAGTACAGGCTTTCAGTAAAGCTTCCTTTAATCATGTGAAATATTGTCCCACTATTTCTTAAAGCTGAAGTTATGATCCAAGAGTGTACCAACAGTCTCCTGACTTTAAGATAAGCTTCAGATGCGGCCACATCAACTTGAGTTGTGAGTTAATTCTGTAAAAATGCAAAGTCTCCTTTATCCAACAAAGTCATCTGACTTCATACTTTGTTAATTCAGTGTCAGCTTTTAAAAATAGCGTTTTGTTTTTCTTGTATGAAAGAGGAGGAAGATTTATAAATCCACAGAAGCTGAGTGAAGCGATCAAATCAGGTCTAATACTTGCAGTTCTTCTTGGTGAATTACTGAAAACTTGCATAATATATTAGATGGAATGATGGACGAAGTTGTGAAGGTACTTATCTGTTCTAGTTCCTACTTCAGTGACAGGCAAACTAAATACAAGTAAGGTTCTCTAATATTATAGGAAACGGTTGATGCTATGACCTGGCTGGAATGCCCTTCGGGCACAAAAAACTACTGATCATTTGTTGTATGATCATGCTAAGGTTGAAGATTCTTAACTGATGTTTGCTTTGGTCTACAAGAGGCACTTCACCTCTGTACTCAGCCCTGAGTTCAAGAGTAGCTGGAACATGAGTGCCTACTTCAAAGTGATCATTGCTGATCCAACGATTAATGTTTAAACCCCATTAACATGGAAGGTTTCTTGGCTAGGATTTTCATCTTCTTCTATGTCCTCACTCTTTAACAGCAACTTAGAAGAACCTGGCATGGAGCACCAGTTTCCTATAGCACTGTAGATAGCAAGTCCAGATGAAGGGACAGCTTTTCTGTTTTTCGCAGAGTCAAATGTGTTTATTTTTAATAAAGTACAACTGGGGGCCAGAACCACTGGGATGACCAAGGCTTATTGAATAACCTCAATAAAGTTCTAAAAACAGGAAGATTACAAAAAGTTATATAAGCAGAAATGACAGACCATTTATTTGAATCTTGATATTTATAGGGTAATAGGGTTTAGTGCACATGGGATGTTTTGTAGTGGACTGATGATTGGGATCTTCTTGTACTTTAGGAAAAGGTGCTTGGCAAGACGTCTTCCTTTGTTACATGATAGTCTTCTGAAGTTGATAGAGAGGTTTATTTGTAGCTTTGGCTATGGCATATGGATATACTCTTCTTCCATTGGATGAAAAATGGTCAGTTGCCTTTGTTAACATGTAGGTAGGAATCAAATTATCTGTAGTTAGATGAGATATGGGTTTGAAATATGTAAAAAATATCTTCATCCACAGTGCTAATTTTGATAAGAAAAACCCATTCAGACAGTCAAATACTAAAATGATTGGCAGTATTTCTTATAAGCCAATGGTTGCTTCAACTTTGGCCTCCTTGAAGTTTTCCACTAATACCATCTCAGGGATGAAAGCTTTTTTATGTTTTAAAAGATCCAAAGGATTCTAGTTCAGGAAACTTTACGGGATGAAGGCCTTGGTTACTGCCCCCACTGCATTAGGAATTTGCGAATCTATGGTAAAAGGATTTTCAGCCTTAAGGGGGAAAGCTGAGAAGCATGAAAACATTATGCTACTTCCAATGAGGAAGGTATTGTCATATGTAAATCCATATTTCCAAGGTCTCTTTTCACCATAAGGGACCCAAACGTTTGCTTGCAAATTTGTTAAAGAGATTTTCATTTTATATTGATCATATATAGAATGACGATGAGCATTCCATGAACTCATGGGCTGGAAGCTGTTTGCATTCCACAAACTTCTGGTAGTCATTATTGGCCTTTAATAACGTTTGTAAATGTAGTTCTGAGTATCTCAGATTTTCAGCAGGCATGACTCATCTGCAGGCTCTTCTGAGAAAAAGAGAAGGCCATTTTGAAAGGGGAATCATACTAAGTAGTTTGTATGTGGAGAATATAGTAAAAGAGTAAGTTGCATTATTGCATGCAAACTGTGTCAAAGGGAGATCAGCGCCCAAGGATCCTAAGTTGAAAAGGAATAGCAGAAAAAATACTGCTCCTTTATCTGTTTGAAACTTTTTTTGTCTACCCATCATACTGAAAATGATAAGTATAGAACAGCATGTCTCTAACTTATTTATGGATAATATAGCTTTCCAGAATTGGGATGTGAATTAAGGACCCTGATCACACACCACTTCCAATGGTATGCCAAATATAGCAAAGAAGTGGTTAATGAACAGGCAGGCAATCTCTTATGAGGAAATTTCCAAATTACAGTTAATAATAATGAATACTTGATAGCCAATACACCAAAATTTTTATTGCGTCTAACCCATTAGAAGGAGTAAGTTACACAATGAAGTCAACAGATATGGAAGTTCAAGGAACTTCTGCCTATTCTAGTGGGTTTAGCAGACTTTACTTCCCTGATCTGTCTGATTTTCCACAGGCACAAATAACATGAAACGCTATCCATGCTGACATATCTTTAAAGATATAAGGCCAATTTAGATACCTTTAACGTGAGACTAAATTTTTTTTTCTCAGATGACCTACTAATAAGGATTGGTGTTCTCTAATAAGTTTGTAACAAATCAGGGGAGTACCCAAACTCTTTTTCTAGAACTATTTCATTCTTTATATTATATGTGGGGTTTTTTTGTTAAGCGATATTGCTAGAAGATCAGTTAATTTTAGTACTTATAAGTAATTTATTTGAGCAGCCACCATATGTGAAACTAATGATACATCCAGATCCCAGTATGCAACTTAGATTATGATAGAGGCAATATCTAGGATTTAAGAGGGTGGTATGGCCACATTAAATCCTTTAACTCCTCATTGGTTGGTATTAACGATGGGTTTTACTAAACATATCAGGAATAACATTCAATTTATTTGAGGTACGCTGACCAGGGGACAGACAGTACCGAATCACAACACTCAAAATGACAAAACAAAACTACTAACCAGGTGGGAAGCAGAAACCGCTAACCCACCAAAGCAGAGGGTGAAAGGTTGGGGGTTGGTTTTCAAAAAGACCCGCCTCATTCAAGGGATGTTGGTTATAGTACTGGATCAGAGAAGAGAGCCAGGGAGTTGGGGCATCCGCATAGTGGGGGTGGAGGTCAGTGTAGTAGGAGTTTTCCTCTTCTGCATCAAGATAATGACGGGAAAGTGTTTCAAATAAAAGCTGCAAGGAGAACTTTAGCTTCTTTGCGGGCTTCAGGAAGTTGGGTGAAAAGGGAGATAGTATGGTGGGTGATTTTGGCTGAGGGGTTGAATGAAGCAAGCGTTGTGACATTCATAACAGCAACTTCAGCATCATTGAATAGTTTTTAGATGTCACTGCAGGGAGATTCAGGGAAGTCGGGGGGAAGAAGAGGGTGGGCAGGCCATGCTGGAGCTGAGCCGCTGACTGGGCCACCGCGGTGCATAGTTTTGGGCACTGAGGAGAGGCCGCCGCAGCTAAGGCGAGCTGGTGGTCACTTTGGAAGGGGGATGTATTGGGCAGAGGAGCAAAATGGCGAGTGGTAGGGGTTTCATCAAAGCTGGGAAGGAAAAATTCTTCCTGACCATAATCGCCTTGGCAGAGAGGTTGACCTGTATGCTTACTAATGAGGATAGTATCTGATTTGTCAGTCTCAGCCAATAGATCCCATGTATTTTGGTTCACTGGAATAGTGGCGTTCAAATTCAGGTGGGTGGGATTGGGCAAATGGGCAGCTGCTTGGGTGCCAATGGAGGTCCAAGCATTGCTCTGATTGGCTGGGTTAGATTTAGGTGGGAGAGTGAGGCTGGAGGTTTTGGGGGGGGCTGATTTTCATGTGGACCCATTGAACAAGACTGGAGGGTGGGAGGGGGCAGCAAAGCGCCCCATACTGAACCTCCAGAGGGGGGCTCAGAAGCCGCAGCAGCGGGCTTGGTCTGAGGGCACACTTTTTTTGCATGGTCAAGGCCAAAGCAGAGGGAACAAATCTGCCTACCATTATCGACCCAAGCCCAAAAAAATGATCAGGCGCTGAAGCCACACTAGCGCGGGGTGGGATTTGTTGGGCTATGGTAGGGTGGTGTGGTATGATGGTGGCTGTTGCCTGAGGAGCAGCAAGGCGCTCCACACCAGATGGAATGGCAAAGATGAGGTTGGGCTGAGTGCCATAAGCCATGAGCCCCGCGACCAACTGGTCATACAAAACCTGGGGTGGAAGGTGGGAGGGGAGATTTGCAAAGGATACCACCAGCGTGGTGTCTGAAGGGAGGCGAGTACAGGTTGTGGGAATGGGGTTTTTTTTATAAATTAGAGGAGTTTGTGCTGCCGCTTCAGCATCCTCCTCAGATTGGAACCCAACGTCAAAGTAGCCCTTAAAAGGGCGGAAGTCTATAAAGCCAGCTGGTGCAAAGCCGCAGTGGCTAGCTCAATAATTGCTTTATTGGCATATGGGAACAAACGCCCATAGTCCACTCTGAGGCAATAGCGAATGGCGGAGCGAGGGAGGGCGAGAGGATGGGGGCGAGAAGGGTGGACGCGCGCCAGGTGGAGCGCTAAGTCCCGTGGGGGACAAAATGGTTGGAAGCAGTGGGCGGGCTGTTTGAGCCCATCTGAACGCGCTTGCCCGCGGTGCAGAAAACGCTAGGTGGGGGTGCACTGCTGCCCCACACTGGGGTGGCAGGCGGCGGAGCCAAGGACATCAAAGAATAGATTTGGGCAGATGAATGTGGATAAATAAAACTTTAGATTTAAAATCGCTCAAAAGTGACTTCAAGCGGTAAAAAATTAGGAATAACATTTATAATCGTTTAACAAACTTGTAACAAATTGAAACTGCAAATATTGCAATATGTCTGGTCCTGATAATATAAAAATTTCTTCAGCCTATATATAAATGAGTTATTGATAGTGTGTTATGATAACTACTTTATGTTGGTCTCCATAGAAAAGATACTGTCACTGTGTGATCTCCATGCCACCTCGTCAAGCTTCATATAATAAATTGCCCATCATTGTTCAGAAGGGGGAACTTACATGAAAAGTAAGTGACGGGGTGAATTAAAACATCAAGGTCCTATAGTACCTATGCTACTCAGCTGCCGCAGATGCATCACACGTCACAATAAAGAGCTTAGATGTATTAGCATGCTTGAGAATAGGGGCAGAAGCAAATATCTCCTTAATGGCATCAAAAAATTGTTGACAGGCTTCTGACCACTTGAATGGGATTTCTTCATAACAGGGGGAGATGTACCACCAGCTGAGATGATATGAGAAAATCTTCCTAAAAAAGATAGAAGTTTCCAATAATCTGAAAATGTCTCTGTGTCATGGGGGAGGGCCACAAAAGATGGTCTCAAGTTTATAGGGAGGTATTGCATACCCATCTTTAATAACTAAGTTACCCAAAGAAATAACTTCCTCTGTGAACTCACATTTGGAGGTTTCACATACAGATATGATTTCTTAAGATCAGAAAGAACAGCTTTAGAATCCTTTTATTGCTGCTCATGATTGGTGAATGTACCAGATATTGTCAACATAGGCCACATTGAACGTATATTCAAGATCACTCAGGACATCATCAATCATATGATGGAAAATCTCAGGTACATTTTTATCTTTAAAGGGCATTAATTAAAACTGGAACTACATTTCCTTCTACAGATTGCCATGAGCCACTCCTGGTCTTATTCTACCCTTAATTGATTTAATGTGTTCATAAGGACAAGGGTTTTAGATATGAGACTTTGCAATCGCTTTACTTTGTGTTTAAAGGGTAGAGGGTAAGAGTCGTAAACAAGTACATTGTCAGATGTTTATAGTCCTCACAAGGATGTATAGTTCCTTCAGCTTTCTGGGGTAAGACTATAGGAGAGACAATGACTGAGAATTTTTGAAATACCCATCTCTTCTGATCATGTCCTCTAACCAAAAACCCAAACCTTTTCTTCTTTTTATGGTATATGTATACAATGAAAAGTTTGTATTGATCATCTCTCTACCGTTCATAAAAAGCAAATCATACTCAGAGTGAGGAGAGAGAAATTGGACTTTTGCATATTGAAGATATCTTTATAAGTGAAATTCTTGGGGAGCTCCCTCTCCATTTGGATCAGATGTGTTCCATTTTTATCCAAGAAGGGGCCAAGAAGGCTGGCGGCCCCCCTCATAATCCAGGGAGATCTCACTCATGTGGTGGAAAAGTGGTGGGTGATGGCGTACCCTTTGAGGATTTGGCCCCAACCCCAGTCCTTACATCTGAAGAATTAATGGGGCGAATTAAGGGAAATTGTAGTGAGTTGGCAATTAATCTTCTATTCTTGGGGAAAAGGGGCCATGTTTAAAAACAGAGGTGACTCTTAGAAATTTTAGTTATTAATTAGAAAATTTCAGCAACAAAGCTCAACAAGCGTTCACTTTTGGTAACCTGAGAATCTAATGTTAAATCCTCAGAAAAACATGCCAGTTGTTTTAGGCCATTGGGATTTTGTTACAGGTTCAAAGCCCGCCCCAGATATATTGGGAAAAAAGCCAATGGGCATGTACATTTTATGAAAAATGTTCATAAATAAAATCCCCAGAGGAACTTTCCAATGGCATCAGGCCATTTGAGAAATGCTGACGCAAGTTTGAAACCCTCCCTGGCAGTATTGCAACACCCATCCAACAGTTCTAGTTTGGTCCAACAGATGCCAGAGTGACTGGATGTGGGCGGGTTGGGCATGCTGAGCCCATTCCTACCTTCATGGGAATGCCCCTATGTGGGATGGCCTTGGGAGGTTCCCGCTGCCCATCAGGTGAGACACCATTGCTCTAGTCGCTAAAACAAAAGAAAATTGGCAATTTGGGTGTCCGTGGACAAACCAACTGTGACTTGACCCTCCACTGACAATTTTGAAGTCAGTTCTTTATAAGTACATTTCCCCTCGCTTGAAGTTTGTCAGGTTAGGAGAATCTTCAGGGCCCCAATCCTGAGCTTGTCCAAGCTATTCCACAAATCAATTGTCTATTTAAGAATTTGTAACATACTATGAAAATTGACGTTTGCTTTTCTAATTTTAAAATTAAATAAAAATTCATACCCAAAATTCGATTTCTTTCCCTATGACAAAACTTAATCACATATTCCAATCTCAATTTTCCCAGTACCTAAACCCTTGGGCCCTGGGCCATGACAATCTGGTTTGTTATAGGGTTATTGTAACAATAACGACCTTTTGGTGTTAGCTGGTGAATTCTCTAATCACATGATTTAGCGTTGTTTGAGTAACACTGCCTTTGGCATTTAGACTTGCCTTCTGGTGTTCAGGAATCCAGACTGGCAACACGTTTTAAACTTTACTGTCGCCATCATGACATAATCAACCGTTCAGTATTTTCCGCCATTTCCACCCTTCTCATCAAGATGGGTGCAGAAGTAGTCCTCTACCAGATGAATGTACAGTTGGAATCCCGCCTTCTGTTGTTTGTCTGGATAGTCGCCAATATTGTATGCTTCCCCAAGAGGGTTGTGAAGAAATTTTTGCTATGGCTGCACTGCCCCAGTGCCTTCTACTTTTTACTCAGTCCACTCTCAAAATGGGATCTTCATGCTTGAAGCTGCTGACATGGCCTCAGTTTTTAATTCCTGATTTGAATTAGAATCCATATTGATTCTAAAAACTGATTCTGCCTGTCAGAAGATTGACTATGGGCTCTGTTAGTTAGCAGGCTAACCAGTATGAAGACTGGTCAGCTCTTGCAATTTCACCTTGGGTGCCAGAGCTATCAGCACCAGCTAACCCCTTGGCGTGTCACCCGCGCCATTTTGGGGGGATCCCCTTAGCCTAAACTCTAACCAACGAAATAAATAATAAACTTATAACAAATGTAGATTAGGCAAAGGGAGATATTTAGAAAGGGAAGCGCCAGGTATTTATACTATTTACAAAAGGGCTACTGCGCCCACTGCCAACCTATCAGCTTTTCTTCTGGTCCTTCCAGCCAACCACTTCTCTTCTTCTACTACTACTTCTTCTTCTACACTATCCTCTTCCCTGGCATTGATCCTCTCACTCCATCCTTCCCGATGTCTAAATTAGTTTTAGCTCATCCTTGGCCTTAAGTCGCCGGTGAGCCATATAAATGATTAATCTAAATAAACATCAAATTCATATTCTTCCTTCAAGTTGATAATAATGCGCCAAAAACAACTTTGGTCACTCGCTTGACTCAGAATATCTCAGCATCTCACTGACATCTATTCTCGTCTTATCTTGATAATAAATGAGGCACCAGAAACAACCTCAGCCACCTCAAACTCATAATAGCTGGATCCACTGACATTGGATAATCAGTACAGGCAGCAAATTCATTGATGAATGAATAAAGCGAATACATCAGCTTTCTGCTGGAAATTCCCACAATGGTCCATGAATGGCAGTTGGCGTCAAACTCTGATTCTGCTGACTGATACCAATTGTATTATCCTCAGCTATTAATCACTGGTGATCCTTATACTAATTTGGGGCCACTGATTGACCCCACTCAAACCTAATAACAAACTTGGCGGAATACTAATTTTGGCTCAACCCAAATTGGGAAGCAACTAACCAGCAATCATATTAAATCATAAGAAATTCAGTCAATAAACCATTTCTCCAGGATTGGCCATATCATCCCACATAATGCTAAATCATTGGAAGATTCCATATGGTTAAGTTTCTGACACTGCCCCCGCTCCCATGTTAGTTTTTTCTAGCACACCAGCTTGTGAGTTGTTGGTGGTCCAGCCTGGAGAAAAAAATGGCATACTTCCTTTTCATTGACAGTTCTTCTTCTATCACAAACCTTGCTATTTCCCCTGATCTAGTTGCAATCTCTTTATTATCAACAGACACTACCACATCTTTCAATAAACAGAATCCGCCTACTTTTTTACTAATGAAAATTAGTATTAGGGCACACCAGGTGTCTTTTGAGGACTTAGTTATAGTAGGAGCAGTGGGTAATTTCATGATTATAAATTGGCCCAGAAGCTCAGCCTAGACTTGGACGTGGTGCCATTGGTGTCAGTAGCATCATTTGGCCGCGCAACACTCTTCACTCCTCTCAGAGTATGGCGCCCCATGCCTTTCTCAGTCCACCAGTTTAGTTTTTGTGATTGTTTCTCTGTGATGCCTAACCTTGTGCTCCCAGTGATTTTGGGTGTGGGTTGGTGGCGTCAGAAGCATGTGAGAATCCAACTGGAGACAAACATGCTGTCCTTCTCCAACAGTTAGGTGGAGGGCGAGTTTCCATTGTTTGATACCCTCACAAAAGCTTGTGGCTGTGGTTCTATTGAAACCCTTGTTTCCCCCAATGGTTATCCGCCATATTTTTCCACTGAATTGATGGGTATAAGAGCATCTTTGGCTCTGACAAGGCTAACCGACTTCCCCTCATATGAAATTTGATTTAAATTTTGGACTACAGTGCAAGTGGTTAATATAAACTGTCCAATGTACCCACATATGGTGGAAGAGGATGTGGCACTCAATGTTTTATGGACGACATGCTCAAGAAGGATTGGATGTTCCAGGAGACATCATTAGCTGCCTCCTCCATTGTCTTTGCCAAAAAACCATATGGTCACTTCATCCCTGTGAGGATTACAGGCATCTCAATAAGATAATGGTCCACAACTCCTACTCACTTCCCTTGGAGCAGACCATAGGCCAGGAAATTTCCAAGTTGTGGGTGTTCTTAAAACTTGATATTGTGTATGCCTTTGATTAAATTTGGGTGATGGAAGGTCATGAATGTCTTACTGCTACCTGGACAAAACGAGGTATATTCCAATTTCAAGTGATTCCCTTTGGGCTAAAGTATGCACCCGCATCATTCCAGAGAATGTTTGATAGCAAATTAGGTAATCTCATAGTCTCCTGTGCAGTCATATATATTGATGATATCCTGGTACATTCCTCCTCCCCAAAAACATGCAAAGGATCTGGAGGAGGTAGTGGCGGTCCTTCATAAAGATGGCTTGTTTGTCAAACCGTCAAAATTCAAATTTTATTGGGAAGAAGTCACCTTCTTTGTTAATCTCATCTTGAAAATGGTTAAGCCATCCCGCCCAGCAGTCTTGGATGCCATCCATGAGTGGCCAACTCCAACAACCCATAAGCAAAAAGAATTTTCTTGGGCACCATTATCTTTTGAAAAAATTCTACCCCGCACTCTAACAGTTGGCTGCACCACTGCATCCGCTTATTGGTAAAAACATGCCTTTCCACTGGACGCCAGAGTGCCAGCAGGCATTTGATTATACTAAAGAGTTGTTCTTGTCACACCAATCCTCAAGCATGCAGATCCTTCAAACCCTATATTATATCATGTGATTCTTTTTCTTCCGCAGTAGAGGCTGTCTTACTCCAGGAGCATGATGGATTGGAACACCCAGCCACTTACTATTCCTACAATTTTCTTTAACTGAGCAATCCTGGGCCATCTATGACAAGGAGTTAGCAGCTGACGTTTAGGCCTTGACCCACTGGCGATATCTCTTACAGTGTGCTCATTATGAGTTGACTATGCTAACTGACCACCAAGCACTACTATATTTTTGCAATCAAAAGAAATTGTCGCACTGTCAGGTTTGAACCTACTGGGACCTGTGCAGCTTCAATTTCAAATATGAGTTTGTGAAGGTAGCCCTGAACGCCCTTCACAATTTTCTCAGTTTCAATCCTGCACTTCGCCCAACAGATTCAGATGAAGCAGATCTCATCCCAGTTGTTCCCCCATTAAAATTTTTTATATTGTACATCCCATGGTATCAGCAGTTGACTAAGCTCCAGATGCACTTTTGGTATCATGGGTCTTAGCTGCGCAGTTGGCATGTGCAGAAGGGGTGAATCTTATGGAGCGGTTGTCCCTCATGGCTTCCAAGAATTCCTTATATTCTTTAGCTGATGGAACAATCCAGTTTAGGTTGCAGGTGTGGGTCCCTCCTCTCCTCCAAGCTAAAGTCATTCAAGCACATCATGATCCCTATTGGGTTTCCCCCAGATGCGCTCGCTGGTGCTAACGCTGGGGAACCCAATAAGGCGGCTGACTGCATGGGGCTAGGGATAGCTGAGAGGACAGGGGCAGCTCTGGGTGCAACTATGGATGAGACTTCAATTATTAGAATAAATTAAACTTAAATAAAAAAAGATAGAATAAATCCTAATAATGAAAGTATTTTATTAGACTAACATGCAGGAATTTTTATAGGGTATTGGGGACAAGGTGCCTCGAGGATCGTCATGGCCCCATCCATGTAGGATCTCTCCTAGTCTTCTGGATTGCCCATTGTTCTGAACCTTACTCAGATCTCACCACCCTCGTGACCAGGTCAATGGATACCCAGTTCACATGACTTAAGGAATGGGGATGTAACGTTTTCCTAAATTTGGAGTAATCTATATAAAGCCCCAAATTAAGTATATTTGCAAATAATATAGGTTTGAACTCTACTCTCAAACTTATTAAGCCATTCAGGATTTATGCCCCTTGAATGGAGGTATCTATCCTTCCCTGGACAAGGCTTTCACCTAACCCAGGGAAAATCCTGACAGAGCCCCCTCCAAGCCTTGTCCTAGGGGAGCAAGTTGTGGCATGAGGGTTAAAGTAGATGGAGGACTCAAGTTCGGGGGCGTATGGATCCTCAGGCGTAATGCATAACAGGTTGGTAATAATACCTGGTGTGGCTAGGGTTTGAAGCCGGCCAATTTCATCAGCTAAGACCCTCATATTAAATTTGGAGTTATCTTGAATAAATAAGGTTTGAAGCCAGATAAATTCATTGGCTAAGGCCCTCATAGTTGATTTGGATCATTCTTTGAAAAAGGTGGCTTCAAGCTCCTTGATCCGCGATCCACTGCGAGCCAAGCAATCTAGTTTTTTGTAGTGGTCAGCTTCAAGCTGCCTTCTGGTTTTGAGGTAATTCGCCTTGAGGTCATATAACTCCAGCCTAAGCTGTGAGTTGTTGATTGTGAGTGTTTTGATCCGGTCAGTCTTGTTCCAGGTTTTCAACTGCAGGGTAACCAGCAGCCTTTGTTCCTGCATAACTTCCAACTTGGAGGCCTTCAACTCCACCTCCAACTGCATTATCCTTTTGCATGTCTCTTGCGCCATCTTGGCCCTGTAGGTTTTGGCCTCTTCAAAATTTCCAATTCAATTCATTTGCCATTTGAACCTGGCATCTTGTGATCACCTTATCCGCCAGCAGATTAGGTAAGGCTCAGAGAAAAGGTTGTTGACAGTGGGTAGTGTGGTTGAGCAACCCCACAAGCTTAGAAGATGACTAGGCGATGGTAGATTGTGGCCCCCTGAAGGTTTTGATAGAGAGGTTTCTTCAAGCAACACTGAGCCATTGTCTTGGGATTGTGGCAAGCAAATCTCACACATGACCGAAAATGACCCATGTGATAGAGTTTGAGAGGGGAAATGTGTAGTGGGCTGAAAGATTGGCATTAGTAGTAGAGGTAGTGTCATCCAGTTCCTCTTGCTTCACTTTTCTTGACTCTCATTTTCATTGGGATTGGCACTATCCCAATCTGAGAGCTTCACTGGGTAATCTAGAATTTTTGTTTTAGAAATGTGGCTTAATCTTAGGATGGGCGCCATCAAAGTTGAAAAGTAGTAGGATTTCTGAAAAGGAGTCATCAAACTTATCCCAAATGATGCAAAGGTAATTCCCAGGTATTTCCTGGCATTTGTATCACATCATCACATCAATTGTTTTTGAGGCTTCCAAAAAATTCCTGAAGCTTGCCACCTTTGTCAAGATTGTAAATTGGTTCTTGACTTGTCCCAATCTCATCAATTTGGTGTTGTCAATGTTCACTGACCACATTTGATTTGTCATTCAGTACTTTTGGGATCAAATTGGCTATCTGCTTTGTTTCCACTTTCTGCTCTGAAACGGCAGAGTGGGAGTCAACATCAAGTGGAGGGTTTTATTTTTTATTATCTAAATAGTTATTAGGGTTAGTATAAAATCTAGTTGTTTTAGTTAAGATCAAAGCACTTGGATAATTTGATTTTCTTTTTTTGACCAGAGGATGAGTTGTAGCTTGGCCAATTTTTTTATATTGCCCAAAGCAGAGAGAACCTTGAACATTTTCTCTTATAACAGTAGACAGGTCCTAGCGTCCAATAGTCATCCCACTGGGTGATATCTTCAAAGGCTTCTTCTCTCCTAGCATCTCACATTCTCTTGAAATGCAATGCTTGGTCCCTGTAATAGGATATTGCCTTCATTAATTTTTCTTTATGATGCTGGTATTTTGGCTCAAGTACATCTTTTTTAAATTCTTCAGAAATTTTTAGCAGGTCAAGCAAAGGTTTCAGCTGACTCGGATCTTGGAAGTGTATGAAGCCTTCTGGGGCACAATTGAAGGATTTACTTGGAAATTGATCCCAACTGTTATTAGGTCTTGGCTGTTCCAGAAAGAGTAAGTTAGAAGATCGGCATCCAGCGTGCTCATGGTGGGTTGATTATCATTCAAGGTTGAGGGTAACTCCTCAGGGTGCGCCTTGGAAGCCCCCCTGTAGTGAGCACCAGTTATTGCATTTTCCCAGATGTGCTCGCTGGTGCTGATGCTGGGAACTCAATAAGGCAGCTTGTCATGTACCCATGACATAATAGTGGGGATCAACCCCAAAAATAAGGATGGGTGCTTGGAGGCCCAAAAGGTGAAGCTGCAGGGCCTCCCAGACCTGAAGCACACCCTAGACTAGCGCTGGGTAAGGGAAAAATATGCCCAGGTAGATCCTAATGGGGTGCCAAGTGCCCAGCCCCTGATGATGATCCAAGCGTTAATATGAACTATCTACCAAATAAAGGCGGATGGTTCAGCTCGCTTAGTTGAGGAATGAGGTTTTTAAAACCCATTCCACCTACAAAATAATGCGCTCAGGTCAAATCCAACTTCAGTCGATAACTCAAGTGAAGTCAGTTTTGGCCTATTTTACTAACTCAGATGGCAGTATCGCCCTATTGGTGAGCAGCTGCTTGGGCCCACTGCAGCATAATCCCAATTTCCCCATCTAACCTTAAATACGTTTTCCCTAAACCAACAATCCTTGTTGGTCGACTCTCAAAATAAACATTTACCCCAATTTACGATATTTTAAATTTTATATGATGTTTCTGAACGCTCCTATGCGCGAACCTCTTTGAGGAGGTCTTGCATTCCGTTACCCTTGCCATTGCAAGGACCTTGCAGCTCTCACCTCGTGCACCATATATTTTCGCAGGTTCCCTCCAACCTGGGTCAGTTATCCCCTATTGATATGTGCACTGCATCATTTTTACTGGTGCTTTTCTTATAATATTCACAATTTTATGCCTAAGCGATTATGGCTCCAGCACCCTCTGCTGGGCTCTAATCACATTGGCCCTAATGGCTAATTCCCTGGCGTTGGTCTGGTGCACCACACACTGCCACTCTGGGAGCAGGAGAGTTATAGACACTCTCCTTACATTAGTCAAACAACCCTTTTTTCTTATGTGCACAAACTATTTCAGTGTAGAACTTTTCCAGAGTGGAAACAGTGGCTGTCAGTTGTGGGCCCCAGCTGTCATTAGCCGCACCGCTGTTTCCTCTTTTTCCCAAAGGTTGGAGCAACTCAGCGTTATTATGGTTGCCTCCAACTGGAGAATATCCACCCTTCATGTTTGTACCTGGTGGATTCGGACGTTTTGATGTCCAAAAGTCGTGATTCCCTGACTTTCCGCCAATATTATTAAATTTCATTCTGATAAACAAATTTTCCATCGCTAGCACATTCAGACAATGCCAGCGGAATTGGCGCAGATGGGCCTGGTGGTGTTGGCCTTGGATAACGTTGGGCATTCCATCACGGTATCAGGGATAGGGTCATTTGCATCTAAAAATGCGTTTTATAATGAAACCCTGAACTCTATCTCTGAACTGTTTCTTAGCTTTTATGGCCTGGATGAGAACCCTATCCCAGTATATCAAATAGCCCCTGAGAACCCTCGTTTGACCCCTACCATGATCTGGTGCACTCAGGAGTTGGAGAAGGAACTTCGTTTTAGATATGACAAAGTATATGCACCTGCAGAAGGCATGGTAGGGTATGTGGCCTCAGTATTAAGAGAGGCCAAATATCCCACCCCCTTTTTGATTCCAAAACCCATTCTGTTGGCAGGCTTGAGCCAGATGATGAAATTTTTGGTGATGTGTTGTCATTGTCTTTCATAAATAAAGACCATTCTGGGTATATTCTTTTGACTGCCACCCTCTCCTCGCCTTTAGAAAACTCACCACTACTATTTTGGTGGATACTGGCGCTTCTGGAAAATATAAGGACCAGCACTTAGCTGACTACCTTGGGCTGAGTTACTTGCCAGGTGAGGTGATTAGAGGAGGGGCGTCCCAAGGTATTCCCACTCTGAAGATCTTTGGAACAGTGGATTATCAGGTTGGAAAGTACCACTTGTCTGATCACTTCAGTGCGATCAAAAACCTCCTGTTCCCTATCATTTTGGGTGTGGAGTGGTGGCAGAAGTTTGACGTAAGAACTAACCTGAAGGAGAATACCTTGTCTCTCACCATGAATAATGGTCGCACATTTTTTGTGCCTTTATCTGAAGAAAACGCCCTAGGCAACTTGCCCCATTGGCCCCACCGTATCCCTTGAGTCCTTGCCTCAATGCAGAAGCCCTCAGTGGAAATTCCTATACCTTCTTGCTTGGAGGGTTTGTAATCCTTTTTTGATGCAGCATCTGCCAGCGCACTCCCTGAGCACTCTGAATTTGATTGTGACTTCAAGCTCATGGTGGATCTGGTGCGTATCTCTTCTCCTATTTACCCTTTAACTGTCCGGGAGAAAGAGGCGTTGGATGTGCGGGTAAAAGAACAGTTAGCCAAGGGTGCAATTTTTCAGCGTACCTCCCCTGTATGTTTCCCCCTACTCTTCGTGGAGAAGTCTGATGGTACCTTACGCCCTTGCATAGACTATAGTAACCTTAACAACGTTACTGTACCAGACCTCCATCCCATCCCTTTAGATTCGCAGATTGCATGCTATGTGGACAAGGCGAAGGTCTTCTCCAAGTTGGATTGCCTCAACGCGTTTAATCAGATCCAGATTAAAAAGGGACAAGAGTGGTTGACTGCGTTCTGTACCAGAAAAGGGATCTTCCAGTTTTGGGTCATGCCCTTTGGACTTAAGAATGCCCCTGCTATCTTTCAACGCCGCATTGATGCAGGGTTGGGGGACCTGTTAGGGGTATGCGCGGTTGCCTACATGTATTATATCCTGGTGTTTTCCCCTGATCAGAAGTCCCATTTAGTTACCTTCAGCAAGTGGTGGAGCGGTTAAAGACAGCCAGCCTTACGCTAAAAATCAGTAAATGTGAATTTTTAAGTCCCAGGTCACATTTCTGGGCAACGTCATGTTCGACCAAGGACACATGATAACTCCAGACAAGGAGAAGGCGATTCGTGAGTGACCTACCCTACTTCAGTTAAGGAATTTAGGAGCTTTTTGGGGACATGAACGTTCCTCAGAAGTTCACTCCCAATCTGTCTGAGGTGGCAGCTCCTCTATACAAGGCTAGCGGTGCTAAGGTGCTTCAGTGGTCCCCCCATTTCAGAGGATGCTTTCCAAGCAGTGAAGTGCACCCTGTTTATGACTGTTCTTTGCCATGTAGACCCTTCCAAGGAGTTCTTTGTGTTAAAAGATGCCTCCAACTTCGCCATAGCGGCCGCCTTGTTACAAGTAGGCGAAGATGGGATAGAGCATCTGGTGGGATATTTTTCTAGAAAGATGTCTCTGCCTGAGTTGAATTACGCCATTTACTATAAGGAGTTACTAGCAGTGGTGGAGGCGCTGACATATTGGCGTCATCACTTGCATGGCTCATCCTGACCTTTCTGGGTACGTACAGACCACCGTGCCTTGCTGTACTACCGCGCCCCTCATGTCTTAACCCCACGGCAAACCCGTTAGCATGAGACCCTTGCCCAATTCACATTCACATATGAGTTCACCAAGGGCAAGGATAATAACTTTGTGGATGCTTTGAGCCACAACCCTGCTTTAGCGCCCGATCCCAAGGAGGTGGAAGTTCACAACACCCAGGTGATAATTCCTCCAAGTAAACTTCTGCTTCACCGACCCTCTCCTCTGGCCAACAGGCCCGCGCTTGCACTTCTGGAAAACGTGGAGGAAATATAGTATGTTCAGGAAGGTAGTCCTTTCTCAGCTGTGGCAGCAGAATATAATATGTTACTTGCAAAGTGTGAGTTGAACCAAGAGGATCTCTCCAGGGGCTATCACATGAAGGATGAGATGGTGTGGTTCCAGGGGCGCCTATGGGTTCCTGCTAGACCACTTCACCTGGAAATCATCTGGGACCATCATGATGGACTCACCATTGGTCATCCTAGAGAAAGCAAAGACATTAGAGTTAATCCGGCATACATACAATTGGAAGGGCTTGCCTGCTCAGGTAGGGCGGTACTGTAAGGAATGTTTAGTCTGCAACCAAATGAAGCCAAATCGTCAACCTCAAGCGGGGTTGTTGGTACCTGTCCAGAAAGCTGAAGGGCCCTGGACTTCCCTATTGGTGGACTTTATTGTATAACTAACTGTATCAGATGGATGATGCCATCATGGTGGTGGTGGACTGTTTTACAAAGTTCCCCACTTCATTCCATGCAAAACTACAATAACAGCGGCTGAGATGGCCAGGCTTTTCGCCATGAATATGTTTGCGCTTTATGGAGTTCCCCAAAGAGATTATCAGTGACTGGGGACCCCAGTTACCTCTGTCTTTTGGGAAGAGTTGTGTAAGACTCTCCAGATTCGCCCTTGCCGTTCAACTGCCTATCATCCATAATCAGATGGACAGACTGAACGAGTGAACCAGTGCTTGGAGAAGTTCCTGCGGTGTTACACCACCGCAGACCATTCTTATTGGGCTTCTCAACTAATGGCCCAGTTTAGCTACAATAATTCGTTGCACTCCTTGATTGGTTGTTCCCCGTTTTTGCCAGCCATGGATTTAACCCCTCCTTTAACATGGAGCACAGATGTGGGTCGAAGGTTGAAGCAGTGGTGGACCTTGCCAAGACAATCAAGAAGGTCCACCAGGGGTTTCAACAAGCTTGGAGGCGGTAATGCAGGTGTATAAGGAGAACGCTGATTTGAAGCGCCGAGTAGGTCCTTCATACAAGGAGAGGGGATCTCATGATGCTTGATGCTCATAACATCCCTATCAAGCAGCCTTGCAAGAAGTTGGGCCCTAAGAGGATTGGACCTTACCGCGTTGTTATAAAAGTGGGCCATGCCTAATACAGCTGGATCTTCCCCTTCATTTGGATCTTCTTGGTGTTTCACAAGAGCAAACTCACGTTGTTTGAGGGCCCCCACCAGAGAATCCCAAGGCCTATCTTGTGGATGGGGCGCCTGAGTGGGATGTGGAAGAGATAGTTGCCTCCCGCCGCGTTAAAAGAAGACTGGAGTACCTGGTATCCTGGAAGGGCTTTGACGCTGCAGAGAAGAGTTGGGTTCCAGCGCGCAACTGGGTGCATGCCCAAGATCTAATTGGCCTTCCACGAGCATTTCCTCCAGGTTTCTGGATCCCCATCTAGACCGTCCATTGCTGTTATGAAGTTGGCCCCTGCCCACAAGAACTTTTCCCTGGCACAAGCCCCTGGAGGGGTTGAGCCCCATCGGGAGTAGAGGGTAATGTCATGTACCCATGATATAATAGTGGGATCAACCCCAAAATAAGGCTGGATGCTTGGAGGCCCAAAAGGTGAAGCTGCAGGGCCTCCCAGACCTGAAGAACACCCTAGACCAGCGCTGGGTAAGGGCAAAATATGCCCAGGTTGGTCCTAGTGGGGTGCCAAGTGCCCAGCCCCTGATGATGGTCCAAGCATTAAAACGAACTATCTACCAAATAAAGGTGGATGGTTCAGTTCGCTTAGTTGAGGAACGAGGGTTTAAAACCCATTCCACCTACAAAATAACGCGCTCAAGTCAAGTTCAACTTTAGTTGATAACTCAAGTGAAGTCAGTTTCAGCATATTTTTAACTCATATGGCAGTATTGCCCTATTGATGAGCCGCTGCTTGGGCCCAATGCAGCATAACCCCAATTTCCCCATCCAAGCTTAAATACATTTTCCTTAAGCAACAAGGAATGTTAGTCGACTCCTGAAATAAACCTTTACCCCGTTTTACGCTATTTTAAATTTTATATAATGTTCCTAACGCTCCTGTGCACAAACCTCTTCAAGGAGGTCTCATGTTCCATTTCTCTTGCCATTGCAAGGACCTTGCAGCTCTCACCTCGTGCATCATTTATTTGCGCAGGTTCCCTCCAACCTGGGTCAGTTATCCCCTATTGATATGTGCACCGCGTCATTTTTAAACAGTGCTTTTCTTATAATATTCATAATTTTATGCCTAAGCGATTATGACTCCAGCACCCTCTGCTGGGCTCTAATCACATTGGCCCTAATGGCTAGTTCCCTGGCGTTGGTCTGGTGCACTACGCACTGCCACTCTGGGAACGGGAGAGTTATAAACACTCTCTCCTTACACAGCTGACTGCATGGGGCTAGGGTCAGCCAAGAGGACAGGGGCAGCTCTGGGCAAAACAATGGACAAGACTTTAATCGTTAGAATAAATTGAACTAATGTAAAATAAGATAGAATAGTTCCTATTGATTAAATTATGTCATTAGACTAACTGTTGGGATTTTTGCCCATATTCCCAGCCTGCTAGATTACCTGGTGTCGCTAAGGGAAAATTTCCTATGGTGAAATGAATCAGAAATCAGCTGACCTGAGTTTCAGAGGAACTCCATTTGGGGGATTTTGGGATATTCACCTGGTCATATCTGTTGGGGATCGATCCAGATGAAAACTTAAGATCTCATTGGGTGGAGTGGCTGACGAAATAGGGGCATCTGATAGTGATTAAATATCAGGTTTACTGATTGGGATCAGTCAGGTTTTATCACCAACTGAATGGGAATGAGTTTGAGTTGCAAGGTGAGTGATGCCACCTGCAACTAGCGAATCAATTGGTTGGTGAAGTGACCTGCCATAATGGGTAATAATTCCCATTACCTAAGCAGATCGCTAGACAGTTATGGTTGGTTCACTTGAATTGAGAGGAAAACGTTAGGGACACATTTTCTGACTCTTTCCGTTTGAGGTCTCAAGGATGTCTAATGATGGAATCCTAGTCAGTATGGGGAAGACCATTGCTGCCAAGATGAGGAAGGGTGATTCAATGGCAACAGCTGATGTTTCATCAAAGAGGTGTCAACTGAGGGTTAGATGGCAGAATCCCCTAATATATAATTCCCTAGGATTCACTATAATAAAAAACAGACATTTAAACAGTATTGTATTATTAGTAATATTGTTGATTTGGTGTATAGTTAGACTATCAGCATCCATTGTGAAGTTCCATCTCAAGGATACTATTGCAGAAGGCAATAATTGGAAGACTCTCAGAGAGAAGAGTAGAGATCCAAGCGGGGATCTAGAGATGAAGGTAACCACAATCAGGGATAGCTGCTGACTGTTTGTTGGACTGAAAGAGACTGTCACCAGGGTATCTGGATGAAGATCGGGTGGACAGTAATACAGGGAACAATTCCTATGAATACAACTTATCAAGTATTCAATCAGAAGTACTGGCTGAAGCGTTGGGCCTAATAATAGTTCAAAATTAACTTTGGATAATAGTCTTCATACTATTATTGGATAATACATTCTATACAACATGAAGTGCACAAGGAAATCAAACCTGTGCAGTAAAAGATCACTAGGGTTGTTTGACAATAAGAACAAACTAGTAAATTTTTATATTAACATACAGGGATTTTTATAGGGTATGTGGGGACATGGTGCCTCAAGGATCGTCATGGCCCCATCCTTGTAGGATCTCTTCTAGTCTTATGGATTGCCCATTGTTCTGAACCTTTCTCAGATCTCACCGCCCTCGTGACCAGGTCAATGGATACCCAGTTCATATGACTAAAGGATTGGGGATGTAACTTTTTCCAAATTTGGAGTAATCTATATAAAGCCCCAAATCTGGTATATTTGCTTGTAATATAGATTTAAACCCCACTCTCAAACTTATCAAGTCATTCAGGATTTATGCCCCTCGAATGGAGGTATTGATCCTTCCCCTGGACAAGGCTTTCACCTAACCCATGGAAGATCTGATAATCCTAGAAGTCTGTCACCCAGGGAACAAGAAGTGTATTGATTTAGTTAAGTGTACCTATAACTGGCCTAGCTTGTCAAAAGATTTTCCAGCCTGGATCATGGATTGCGTGACTTGTGTATAGGTCAAAAATGGACCAGACGTGTATAAATGGACTTTTGCACCCCTTGCAGCGGGCAGAGGGTCCATGTACATTTGTATCCATGGACTTTATTGTTGAGCTACCCAGCTCCAAAAGGTTCACAACAGTTATGGTGGTTGTAGACCACTTTACAAAATTCTCCCTGCTTATCCCTTGCTCCTCCTCCATTACTTCTGAAGAGACTGCCGACCTATTCATGCGTCAAGTGTTCTCAATATTTGGCCTCTTGCAAAAAATTGTCAGTGACTTCAGGCCCTTATTTATGGTGCGGTTTTGGAACAAGCTCTTGGAAATTTGAAGATTATGCTCTGTCGCTCTACCACGTACCACCCACAGCCAGATGGTAAAACTAAATGAGTCAACTAGACCTTGGAGCAGTACCTGCAGTGCTACGCTTCAACCGCTCAGGATATGGTTGGATGTCCTTATCCTCGCCCAGGTTTCATACAATAATGAAACATATTCATCCATAGGCTTCTCCTCATATGAAGCAACCTTAGGTTATAATCCTTCTTTTTTAGTTAGCCCATGCCTTCTTCCTGAGGTACTGGCTGGCTGCTAACCATACTCAGCATATCTGGGATACCTAGTCCCTGGTTTGAGAGCATTTAACTAAGGCCATAAGCAAATTACAAACGGTTTGCAGATTGGAAGTGGCTCCCAGCTTATGAGATAGCTGTGGGGTCATATGTCATGCTTGCATGCGCCACTTTCAGATGCAGGTGCCCACACAGAAGTTTTCAAGTAAACGCTTGGGTCCTCTTTAGGTGTAAGAAGACTTAGGGAATGGCGCCTTCCATATGAAGTTGCTACCCCACTGGAAGCAACATCCAGCGTTCCATGTCTCTCAGATGTCCACATTTAAAACACAATTACAGCAGACTTGGAGCCCATTGTAATCGAGGGCATGGAGGAAACTGAGGTTGAGGATATCCTGGACTCCTGAAAATCATGCAGGTCAATCCAGTATTTAGTCATGTGGAAAGGATTTTCAGTCTATGAGAATAGCTGGGTTGGCATGCAGGACTGCGCTAACTTCTCAGAGCTTTTTGAGGCTTTCCATGCCACCCACCTAAATGCTCCCCATCCTCCCCCCAAGATTGCTATGCTAATGGGTATTAAGTTTTCCAAGGCCCATAAAAATATGGCCCTCGCTCAAAACTCAGTGATGAGATCCGATTTGGCAAAAAAGAAGAGTAATATAAGTCTTGGGAGCGCCCTCTCCATTTAGATTGGGGTTATTACATTTTCCATACAAGAAGGGGCCAAGAAGGCTGGCGCCCCCCATCACCTAGGGGATCTCACTAATATGGTGGAAAAGTGGTGGGTGATGGCGTACCCTCTGAGGATTTGGCCCTCAACACCAGTCCTTAAATCTGAAGAATTAATGGGGTGAATTAAGGGAATTTGTAGTGATTTGTCAATGAATCAGCTCCCACTTGGGGCGAAGGGACCAAGTATGATCAACAGCAGCAAATCTTTAATGTTATTAGTTGTCAATTGCAAAATAAAGGCAACAAAACCCAACAAACATGCACTTTTGGTAACCCAAGCATCTAGTTTCAAATACTCAGCAAAACATGCCAATGGCTTTGAGCCATTGGAAAATATTGTTGCAGGTTTGAAACCTGCCTCAGACACATTGAGAACAAAGCCCAAAGGGCGTTTACATTTATTAAGAATGCTTTTCTAGTCAAATTGTCATAGGAACTCTCCAATGGCAATGGGCCATTGAGAAATGCTGATTTGAGTTTGAAACCCTCCCTGGCTTTATCACAACCCCCTCATAATAGTTCTATATTGGACAAATGGACCTTAAAGTGATAAGGTGCGGGTGGGTTGGGCATCCCTAACCTGTTCCTGACTTCATTGGTCCGCCACTATGTTGGGTAGCTTTGGGAGATTCCCGCTACCCATTGGGCAAGATGCTGTCACTTTATTAATTTAAACTGATAACATGGCAATTTGGGCATCTTTGGATAAATTGACAGTGACTTGGCCCACTGCCAACAAATTCAAAAACAGTTCTAAACGATTTATTTCCCCCTTTCTCAAAGTTTGTTGGGTTAGGCGAATCTTGAGGGCTCCAATCCCAAATTTGTCTAAGCTATTCTCCAAATAAAGTTATCTATTTAAGCAGTTGTAACACATTGAGAAATTTTATTATTGATTTTTTAATTTTATAATTACAATAAAAAGCATACCCAAAATTTGATCTTTTTCTTATGACAAAATTTAAACTACCCATTCCAATATAACTTTTCTCAGCACCTAAACCCAAAGGCCCTGAGGACATGACAGCTTTATTCTTTGCAGGGTTATTTTCACAATTACAATCTTTTGGCATTAATGAATTCTCTCATTACACAATAAAACGTCATTTGAGTAGTAACGCTCTGGCATTCAGGCTTGCCTTCTGGGTGTTTGGGAATTTAGACTGGCAGGTCAGTCTAAAATTTATCTGCTGCTATCAGGATAATAAGACATTAAACAAAAAGAAAAAGTTGGGTGGTAGCTCAGTAAAGGAGGGCATTTAATTGATGAAAACCAATGCTTTTAGTATGGATAAAGTAATAATGAGAGAAAACTCACCACATATGCGTGTATTCTCAAAGGAAAAAAACTGGACTCCTGATTGATATTTACTTGTTGATGAAGCCATTAACCTAACCCAGGAACAAGAGGAAATAGGTAGCTCAGAACTGCGGTAAACCAGTCACAAAAGCAGAGTTTGTGCACAGAAAACGAAATAGGACGTCTCACTTTATAGAAAGTCATTTGAGATGAAGAAGCACCCAATATAGATAACCTATTAAAATCTAAGACTATCTTTTGCACTAAGTTTAAACTCATGAAGTTCCTTATTACTCCAGTATTTAATAGGGCATTTATGGACAACTTATAGAACCACAACAGAATTTCAATATGCAACAAAATAGGCATGATACTGTTTATTTTCAACATCATGGGACATAACCACTAGGATGAAGTAATCATAGTAATATCAACTGGGCTAGTTTTATAAAGTAATCAGGTCTTTATAGCTGGATGGGGACCACTAATTGCAGCCTTTTGTACCAAGGACAATAAAAGCATCATAGGATGAAAAGACACCTGGTGCCATTAGTATCTTACTCAACAGGCGGTGTTTGGTCACCAGAGCAAATAGATTCCATGCGGGAGGAGTTAGGTACAATACTAGAAATAATAATACGTCTATGCTTTTGACATAAAGAAACTTATATTTTATTTGGAGATAGACAATTTTGAGAAACTTGCAGTTACAGGTCTACCAGGGTAGTCACAAATTTGAAGAGCTTGGTTACTCCTCCAACACCTACTTAAGCGCTCCAAAGTGTGATTTTGATATAAATAGCCAACAAAGTAACTATTATCATTTTAGTTGAAAAAGGGTTTAGATAAGGGTACTTTTGAGGTGGGGCCCAATGAAGCTCAGAATACTACAACAAGAACATTTAAGAAGTCTTAGATCAGGAGATTTATCCAGAAAGGACTCAACAAAGAATGACAAACTATAGGATTCCGCGCCTAAGGTGAGAACATGGAAAAGATTTAATGGTCCTGATACTGGAGATTGAACCATCAATGAATCAAGGTGATCAATGGTGTGGAAATTCCAGCCTGGTTGGCTGAAACCAGAATTCTACTTACAACAATAAGCATCAACCTCTACCACATTCAGAAGAGACATGATTTTTTAGAATTTGTGAAATAATAAAAAAGTCAAATCATTATATATAAAACTAAACTTGTAACTTGGCCAAGCGTCCAACACTTGATTCTCCACATCTGCAGAAGGTATGAAAAATTAATGCCCACTTTTTATTCAAGCTTGGTAATGAATTATGCTTTAGTGTATTTTAGGACTTAAAGTAATTTACAAAAATGGTGTGAAAGCTTCAAATAGATGAACATAGTGACCACCAAGAAAGCACCAGGATAAGCAAAGGTTTTTAGTTTGTCTTGTATAATGAAATATTGTCATCACCTTATTCAAAAAATGAAAAGAAGGCTAACATTATGGGTCAGTTATTATGTCATGGAACTAATTGTAAACCTAATACTGGCCGCTAATCTGGATGAGTTAACACAAAATGACAACCAGATTACCATGCTATAAATGGCCAAAGTGGCTTATATCTATTGTGTCAAATGATAACTTAAGGTTGGCGATTAAAAAATTGAAAAATACTCTAAAATGAGCCAAATGACATTGGCGGGAATAGCTAAGGATCTAGGGATGTAGTTTATAAAGTCAAGGATGTACTGAGGAATAACCTATTACAGAAGTAGGTGAATCTCTAGTAAACGTATATAGAAATTGACAAAAGGGGTGAAATTATCTCCAACAACAATTTATGATTGCGGTTCTATATGTCAGCAAATTAGTTGGAAATGCAAAGTTATGTCTTATAATGGTACCCATTCAAGAAAAGATGGTAACAGAGTAATAATAAGCGCCACTATAGCCCAGTCATTTTGAAGACCAGGAAATTTGGAAACCAGTGGTTAGCATAGACTCCTTAAAATCAGTAAAGTTAAAGATGTAAAACTTTATTTTTAGAAAGTGGAGTGAGTAAGAATAAAATTGACATCAGAACCTGTTGAAAACTGATTTCTTATAAGCTTAATTGGGAAAAAGGGTGTGTATTGTGAAAAAAAGTCCAGAATAGGAAGATCCTTATTGTTTGACATACTATGCAACTCTGTGAGATAATTCTAATTTAAGTAGAAGATTTGGCTTACTCCCACTTTTTTGTTTGCCTTTAAATATATTATTAAAGAATTTTACAATTTTTTCCACTGCTTGAAAAATTGGAGTGATTTCTGTCAGAATTAGAGGAGAAAGCCCAAAGCAGGGATAATAAGTGTCATGACTTTCGCTGATAAATTTAAGGCTAGGCAGCCATTCTAGGTGGATAACCATCCATACCACTACCCTAAAATACTTAAGGTACAGAAAACCACTAAAGTTTGCCTTACTAATGGGAAGAAAATGCACTATAAACCCTGACTTCCAAGAACTACTAATTATTCTTAATAATGCATCCTAGGACTAAATTAAATAGGATGAAAACTGCAGTTTAAGGTTTTTATAGAAAGAAAAACGTGAATAAAAGGGTAGACCAACAAGGGGACTTATTAGGACCTTCTGCCTTATAATCTAATTAAGGAATAAATGTGGGGTGCATTAGGGTTAGTTAATCCTTAATGCATTGCAATCCAAGGATTGACAAACTAACCATTATTTATCTAACATTGTTATTGTAATCTTTCATTTTGTATTGTTTCAACAATTGCTCAACTTTGCTATATTTATTTCCCATCTTTTTGACAACTCCATAGCAGTTCAGCAGATGGATGGACTGTTAGTCAGGCAGGATAAGGGTTGGATGGTAGGCTTCATTTTTAAACTAAATTGAATGGGTTTACAAAGCCTCAACCTATTTGGGATGGTCTTGATGCATTTCCTGATGAGTCAGAAAAGGCAGAGATTATTTTCAAAAAAATCAAATTAGCTTCTCCCTACTTGTTTAAACTCAAGATATGTCTATTTCCCTTATTGGTACTTAAACCTATTTCATCAGCCTTACCACCTTTATAAGTAAGTCAACATGGCAGATGGTGCTGCCCCCTAGCTTTACTACCTCTTTGAACATCCCCCAATCTTGATAAAAAGCTCCTTAGTGGTGGGGAGAATCAGAAGCGGAAAAACTTTAAAAGGTGGGTTGTGACCCACCTATCATCCATAACATGAGCCAAAGAAATCTTACTGGTGAGGCGAACAGCAGCCCGCTTTGGCCCTTATTAGTTATATGGGAGAATTCTTTCTGGTTCAGGTGCAGGGATTGTTCCTCAGGACCAACATTATTCTTTATTTTTTAATGAGAGGAGCTCCACCACTGGAACATGTTCAAGTGCAATAATAAATGTGTGCCTTGATTAACTTGATGACAAGCAAAGCGGCAAATTTCTGAGGGGGATGAGGAACATCAGGGTAATATTCATAAAATTAAAGCACCAAGACTTACAGATGGAGCAATCCCTTTGCGCTTATCCAACTATTTTTGTGGAAAGGAAAATCATTTTTAAGAAACCAAATAGCAAATAGAACGATGTGATTTTTGCAAAGCAAAAATGGCTTACACCTTGGCCTTCTGAATTATCTGCCAGCACTGGCTCTGGGATTAAAGGTTCCCCTCTTAAATAAAAAAGTTGCAAATTGTGTAAGTTTTTATTCTTTTTTTTCAATGTGGAGTGAGCACCAAAATGGAAATCCCGTTTCTTAAAATTTTTTTCCACCACATGAAGACCTAAAATCTTACTTATAAAACTTTTTTGATGGACCTTTATTAAGTTATGGTTGGTATCTAACATTAACAATGACTCCTGTTGGTCTAAATGCATTTTCATAGTGGCACAAAAATATCCAAATGTGGTCCAATTAAGCTCATGCCTTCAGTATGTTTGTTGGCTTAAATCTTAATATAATGAGACTTAACCCACTGATAAAGGTTCAACCTTGAGAGAACTTTCAATAAAGCTAAATAAAAGTAAAGGAAAGTTATTTATTTGGGAAATTAATGTTACTTTTAAGTACTAGAAAAAAATCAAGAATAAAATAAAAAGGGGAATATTTCAGGCAATGAGGGATAGACGCAAACCATATATGAGGGTGGAAGTAGATTTAGGAATGTAGGAAGTGATGAGAAAGTCCAGGTTCAGAGCTGGAGTAGATCAGAGTTCACCATTGAAGGCTGGACTGAGACTAATAGTGGTAACACTGTTGCGTGCTTTCTATTTTCTGCTACTGGAAGCTAACAGATAGAAAGTTATAATAGGCGACATAAGGTTGTTAATGTAATGAATAGAAGAGTTATACATTTGATACAACCTTTGGCGTATTATCAAGATGATATTAAGTTGGTTCAGGCATTATTCCCTAACTCAGTATTTAGTAGAACACTAATTTGGGTGATTTATCTGGAATTAATTTGGTAAGGTAGCTTGGATTTAATGTAGAAAATTTTTTAATGCTTCTAAATATAGTATTGTTAATGATTTTGGGCTTAGACCTGATAAAACTTCAATTAGTAGACTTAATAAAATTATTTTGGGTCTTAGCTCAATAAAATCTCAATCAAAAATAGATAAAAGTATTTTTAAACCTTAGGATCTAGAAACCATTAAATAAAAATAAACTAGTGATAAAGGTGAGTCAAAGTTGATGAAAATAAATATGTCAAAAACCATAAGTCAAGGTTTTTTTAACCAAGGGAAAAGCCTGACAACCACTTCTTGAACTCATGGGCAGGCAGCCGTTTACAATATGCAAACTTCTTGTGGTTGCTGGTTGCCTTGCTTAAGTGTTTGCATACCAGAGTCAGGGATCTTAACATGCAACACATGAGCATCAGAGGCAGGCATTTTATAGCACATATGATGCCTAACTTGGAAGGAGGGGCTGAAGTCTAATGTGGCCTCATATTGGAAACCTCAGTGGATGATTGAGTGACATTGTTGTAAACAAACTGTTCTAGATGCAACTTACCAGCATAAGAGTCTTGGGTAGAAGAGGAACAGGAGTGAAAATATGCTTTAGGATCTGTTTGACTTTTTTGTTTATACATCTGATTTAAGATTTTAAGCAGTTTTACAACATGTCTTAATCTTCGAAGTAGTCAATAAAATGCTCCTGAATCAAGCCTTTAATTGAGGATTATAATCACTTACTACCTCTAGGGGTAAACTAAGCAATGCAAAAACATAGTTAACAAAGAGTTTTGCAGTCCTTTCTGATGAGATAGGCAAATGATAAGGAATAGATAAAGAAACTTGGTAAATATATCCATATTAACTATTCTTGCGCCAAACCCATTATAGGGAGTTTCACAACAAATTCATGGTGATGGATGTCCAAATGCCTTCAGCTTTTTGCATTATCTGTAATACCCCATTCTTCCACAACCTGTCAGATTTTGCGCAGTCACATGTAACACTATTGTCTATCCAAGTAAGTAATTACATGATAATACTAGACCAGTTATATGACCACTTCACCTGTAAAATGTACTTTTTAATTCCTAAATAACCTACCATTTGAGTATCATGGTGTTTGCGTATCACCTCATCATGAAATGAGGGAAGCAACTAAAAGATAATTTGAAACAGAATGATCTAAGTATTACAACATAATAGGAGCATTTATGGGAGTGGTTTAAACTGCTTAAAAAATTAACTCTACAAAACAAGTTATTTGGTCATCCAAAGCATGGGAAACTAAGAGTACATCAGGATTTCAGTCTGCACCAAATACCACCTGGGGCTAACTATAAAGATTTTTGAGGGTGGTATGACCGTGGTAAGCTCTCAGGGCTCTTCATTGGTGGGACTAAGGGATGGTTTATGGCACAATATATCAAGGATAAAATTCAGGTCTCCTATGAAAAACCTTTACTTGAAGTTAAATTTACAGAGATTCAAGTAAGTAAATGACTAGCGGTGGGAAATTTTTGTAGCCACTAAAAGTAAATGATTGACTGATGGTCCATCCTTACAACAGCTTTATGTCAAACCCCTTTAATAAGATACCAGCAATGGGTGAGGGATCATGCTACACAGCAAGCTCTTTATTATAGATTGCCCATGATTGCCCTAAAGAGGAGAGCTTAAAAAAAGTAAGGAACAGGGTTCTCTAATACTTCATGGTCTTAGAGCAACACATCTCCCACCACTGCAACTGAGGCATTTCACGCCATAATAAATGGCTTGGAGGTGTCATCATGCTTAAGCATGGGAATGAAGAAATAGAATCCCTTGATGGCATCAAATTCTTGCTGACAAATATCTGTTTACTTAAATGGGAAATTTTTCACTGTCAGAGAATGAAAAAGGTCTGCTGACTGTGATAACGCCAGAATTAACTTTTTTAGAAAATAACTGTTTTCAAAAATATGCTCTGTTGTTTCTGGGTCAAAGGACGCCAAGGTAGGGTAACTTTAAGTTTTCTAAGGTAGGAATGCATGCACTTCTTTTAAAACTAAATTCCCCTAGTAACATAAACTTCTCATTAAAAACTCACACTTGGAGAGTTTTACATATATTCTGCCTTTTGAAGATCAGACATAACCGCTTTAAAGACTTTTGCATGATGCTCATGATTGGGTGAATGCACCAAGATGTTATCAATGTAAGCTACCACATAGGTAAAGCGCTTTTCGCCCAGGACATAATCAGATATATAGTGGGCCGTCGCAGGTGCATTTTTGAGCTAAAAGGCACTACTTTGAATTGAAATATACCACTTTTTGGACAGATTAATATGAGCCACTCCTGGTTTCTGCCAACATGATTCAACTGAACGCTTACCAAGTCCATTTTAGAAAACACCTGGGACTTGGAAATTTCTGGCTGATGGTTTGCTCCATCTGCAGGGTATAATTATCATGCACAGTATTATTGTTAAGATAGCCATAGTCCATACATCGTCACAAAGTTCCATCAGCCTTCTGAAAGAAAAACTATGAGGGAAGCAATAGGGGAAGATTTGTGTAATATACAACACTTCTTGAGCATGTCTACTAACCAAAACTCCAAGGCTTTATCCTCTTGTTCAGTATATAAACAACGTACAGTTTATTTTAATCAAGATTATCACTAAACGGAAGGTCAAATCATACTCAGAGTGAGGTGGGAGACGATTGATTCTCTTCATAGTGAAGATATCCTAGTAAGCCAACAACTTAGAAGGGAAGTCAGGTGGTATATTCGTAAAAGAGTTAAACAGGCATAGAGCCTGTACATCTTTCTGGAGATAAGGTATCAATCATTTTGAACTCATCACATAGATGGAACTCTCAAATGACAAGAGGTTGGATTCTAAGTTGTTGTTTACCTGTTGACAACACCACCAACTTACCCCAATAAACACTGAAAACAATAAATCTGGTACCGCAGTGAAATGGTCACAGAAACAGAATATAACGGATGGAAAATCCCAGTTTCTGACTGCCATATAATAAATTGATTCTATGGAACACCAACAAGCAACCAAAGCAGCCTAACTGAGTAGGGATAGGTTTGATGAACCAACAGCGTTAAACATCGCCTACTACTAGTTGGTTATGCAAAGTCCTCTAGTGGTGGTTGGTCTGACTTAACCATGCAAAAGCTCCTCAAAACTAATCACCTGAAAAAGACCAACTGGTAAGCGAGGTATGTTAACCCCAAAACAACTTTTACTTTATTCAGGATATAAAAAGTGCCCACCAACCAGAGCTCATCTGGGGAGCAACTGACAATGCTCCTCAGGAAGGGAAAGCTAGGGGTAAAAATTATGAAGTGAGCATCAGATTTGATGGGTGCACCTTATAAAGGCTGCCCTTTGGGGGCCTCACCCAAATCATTAATTAGGCTTGTATGAGCCTAATCTACAAGTTGGGCGAGGCAAAACCCAGCGCCCAAAACAACTGAGCCAAAATTTTTTAAGTGATTCAACTCATATTTGGAAAATCTAAATCTTAGTCAAAATGTAACAATTGAGGTGAACTTGATTGTTACACAGAACATGTGCACCGTAGATGGAATGGAATTACTCATCTCATAGCAGAACATTGGAGCAGAAGAATCCCCCAAAACAGACTAACCCATTCCAAGATCCAGGTCTATATCTTGTGCTACTTTCAAACTCATAAAATTACAGGTGACACTAGTATCCAAGAGGCCATTAATGGTTACCTTGTGAGACACTAAAATGAATTACAGTGGTAAATAAAAAGTAAGCAAGACTTTTTTATTTATAATTTTATGAGAGATAACTGGTTGGAAAGAGGAATTTGTAGTGGTATCAACTGGCTTAGAGTCCAGAAAAGAAGCATTCCCTCTAACCACAGGGGTTGCCTCATTTCTGCCTGTTGTGGCACAGATAAAATAGTTGCCAAAGGATTTAAAGCCATCTTGTTACTTGGCTTCATTACACACAAATGTTTATTAAGCACTTGAGAACACTACTTATGAACTAGGGAAAATAGTGATAGGATGAATAAAAACAACATGATAACACTTATAACCTTTCCTAGATTCACCTTTGACTCTGAAATAACTGAACTAGCACACTAAAATCTCAACTTTGTGGGGTGTTTTCTTTGGCCAGAGCTTTAAGAAACTTCCCAGACCAACATATAATCTCTGAATGACTGAACACAACTCCTACCAATGCCTCACCAGATATGTAAGGTATGAAAATTCTTTTTATAGAGCCAGGACAACGCATCACCCTTTTCACAGAAAATAGTGGAGAAGGCAAAGATTAAAGTAAGTTTATAATGTCATGGATTGCGCCAAATAAAATAAGATTGAGAAGCCATTCCAGGTGAATAACCACCTAAAACTTCATCCAGAATACCAAAGATACTGCACTACAAAAGTTTGCCTAACTGATGGGAAGGAGATGTCACTATAGGCCACAAATTTCAAGAGCTGAAAATCATAGTTAATTATGGATCCTGGGACTAAATTTAGAATAAGATTTAAACTTTTATTTAAGGGTTTTACTTAAAAAATGTGAATAAAAGAATAGAACAACCTCATGACCTATTGGGGCCAGCTGCCATATAAACTGGCTAAGGATTAATGAGATGTGATTTAGGGTTCAATAATTCCTAATAAATTGCAATATAAGGATTGACAAATTAACTATTTAAGATCCCATCTATATACTATTTCTCAGAGGTATTTTTGCCAGTATGAAATATCTCACTTAATACTGTATCAAAATTAATGTTTGATACAGCATTTTGAAGAGTATTTTTCCCTCTAATGACAAAAAATAAGTAAATATCTTACATTTTATTTTTATTAAAAAATTACATTTTTAAACTTACATTTTAAAAATTTTATATATTTATTTCTCAAAGGTGTTTTTACTGGTATGAACTATCTCCCTTAATACCGTGTAAAAATTAATGTTTGATATGCCATTTCAAAGACTATTTTTCCATCTAATAATAAATCAACTAAATATCTTAAAATTAGTGTTTTTGTTAAAGAATTATATTTAAAAAATTTAACTTAAAAATTAGATATATAAAGTGTCATGGTGGCAATGAAGTCTCTGAATAGAATATAATAGAATAGAATAGAATAAACATATATTTATTTGAGGCAAGCCAACCAGGGGACAGACATTACCAAAATAGAGAAAGAAAGTATTGACATGAAACCTGAGCAGGGTCAACTCTGTCATAGAAAGTTTTTTTCACCTCCGGATTGGGACTCGGATTTTTCTGGTTACGTCATGGATAAGGAGAATAAACATATAAATAATGTATAAACAACATATAAACAATGTATAAATGTATAAACAATGTATAAACAACATGTCAATCAAATTAAAACAAGTAAGCAATACAGAATTTGCAAAAGCAGTAGAGCACTATTCTAACCTCAATAATATTGTGGTAGCAAGCATTTGTTGTAATAATAATTGATAAGAAATAGAATTTTTTTATAAAAAATCAGTAAGTTTTTTATAAAAAAATTATTAAGTTTTTTTTAAAAAAATTAATAAATACACAAATATAGTGAAAAGAAATATTGCATTTAAATTACTAAAAAAAGTAATTTTGAATACCTGTCAAAGTATATAAAACAAAAATTTATATTATTTATACATAAATAAATTATTATGAGTTTAAAAAAGTATTCCATTTTAATTTCATAAAATAAATTTTTATTTCAAAATATTTGCACAATATTTGTATATTTACTAATTATTTATTAATATTTTTTACAACTTCAAAATCAGTGTATTATATAAAAATTTGAATTTTATTTTCTTTATTTTTTGCCAGTTTATCATCGTTTGTTATTTTAATAATTATTTTTTATTTAAGTACTATCAATAGGATAGTTATATAAGGAATTCTATTACCTGAAGTGATTCTAAATACCTAGTGAACACATGACATCATATGATATAATAATGATGTAAAAACGCTGATTTTATATCATATTGATATCACATTTATGTAATGTGTTCACTGGTATTATCATTTTTCATTTACTAATAGTTCTCATTTAATGAAAACTCATGTAAACAAATTTGTGATTTAGGTTTTCATAATGCTAGGCATACTAAGAGGGAGACTTTCTGGAAGACGTTCCATACCATTGGAACGCATCACAGAATGCAGAAGAAGAAACACCAAAAGTGACGACCAAAGGCACCTTTGACTTCAGCAAGATAGTGAAGGTCAGCGCCATCGCAGATAAGACATATTCAAGACTCAATGACAACAATTAGTGAAAGTTAACACTTTTTTTTCAACAACTTATCTATTTCATCTTTATCAAAATATCAGAATAAGAAGAATACTATATAAACTTCCAAAAACATATTATACTGCCCATCTTTTCTCTAAAGACAATGAAGTGCAAACACATATTATTGGTAATATGGATAAAAAGTGCGTTTATTGCTCTACAAGGTTGTTTTCAGGGGACTTTAGTGATGATTCAGCTACTATGTGTTGCCACAAGAGAAAGGTTAAGTTAGAGCTAATTAAAGTTTGTGAATAACTCCAAAACCTCATAGAGCAATATGATGATTTCACCAAGAAATACCTAGGAAATATTAGGCAAATCAGCAATGCTCTGGAATTTGCTTCAATTCACATCAAATCTATTGACATCTCTGGCGGGGCCCATATTGTTTTAAATTATATGGGCAGATGTATCATATAGTAGGAAGTTTACAACCTCCTTCAGGAGTTGCACAATCTATGCTGGTCTTTTCATTGTAGATTTTGATACTACATTACAAAATCACGTAGTGAATGAAGCTAACAAAAACTGTTGAAAAGAAATAATGGTTACATTGCAAATAATGCTCAATACACATAATCCTTACACAAAGTTGTTTCAATATATAAAAAGATTTGGATCAAACTATACTGGATTTGCATCTACAATTTACAACTACCAATGCATTTCATCCTGGAAGATCAAATGAACCTGCAGTCAGTGAGGTGGCTGCTGTTTTTTCACCAATGACGGAACTCTACAAGGCAATGTTGATTTTGTTATGTATTCTAAAAAAATTGGTGCACTTGCTAAAATAACTTACCTAAACCCCAATTCTGATCTGATGTGCTAACCATTGCTTTTCCCATGTGGTGTTTCTGGATGGACTGTTGGTCAGCCACATGTTTAAGTTAATTGTACTGCATTTAGAACAGTCTTAACTCAATTACAATACTATTGCTATCGTTTAGCAGTTAGAGATGGTTTCAGTTTACTTCATACTTCTTGTAAATTATTCTAACAATACCTTTCTGATAGTTATGTCAAAGTAGAAGGTTCCAGGTTGGCATTCATTTGAGCCCATCAACAAGAAATCAGAGCTGATAGTTACAAAGGCCTGATGGACTTTTTTTAACTCTTATGCTGAACTAAGAGTAGCAGTTGGTAAAATTCCAGTTTTCTTCCTTTATCTTATATTGGTAGCCCTCAAAGTATGCTTCAAAATTATCAAGACGTGATGGCTATTATTTCCCATAAAAAAACCTGATCTATTCCTTACAATTACTTGCAACCCTAAGTGGATTGAAATTACCTCTCAATAGAAACCATATGAAAGAGTTGAACACAGACCTGACTTAATGTTTATAGTTTTTCATTTAAAAATTGCAAGCGTTATTAGATGATATTAAAAACATATAATAGGCGTGATGAAATGGCTCAAGCCATTTGTCTCATTTTGACTTAAAACTCATATTCTAAATTTTGAGTTGAAACGCCTGAGGGATTTCCAACTAGGGTGGCTCATAATGATAGGTTTACTGCTCCCAGCTATGCTTTAGGCTTGAAATAGCTTAAAGCAAGGCTAGGAGAGGGCTCCCCAAAGTGTAACCTTTAGAGGTTGAGTCCCATCATTCTGAACCTCAGTTTGGATGCTTGCAGCTTCAATTGGCCATTTAGGCCTCATGCCTTAACTGAGCATTGGGTGTGACAAGGTTTTGTCATGAAAACAAAACCTTGAGCTTCTGGGGCATTGGCCCTCCTCAGTGGCTCTGTCTTTTCCTTGTCGCGCTTACAATGCCAGAGAAGTGCTGGAAATGCCTCACTCAATTTTTTACATTAAACAAAAATAAAGTTTACTTTGGGGATTTGCATCCTCGCTTATCTGCGGTTATTTTTTGCATCTGAGATTTCCCAAATTTTTAATCAAAGATGGGTTGGTATTATTCAACTATCTCGTCTTACCTCAGTGGTCCAACTTGGGTGTTGGACCTATTTTAGCATCAACCTACTCCACTGAAAATTCAGGCATCTGGTGAACAGAATTTGGGTGGTTCCATTTGTTACATAATTCCAAACTCACCTTTTTTTTTCTTTTGCCCAATTCCAAGCTCCACTCACCCAACCTCATTATTGAATTGGGTCCCAGTTGTGAGTAACCAGCACTGAAGTAGTCTGTGACTAATGGCCAACCCTGGAATCAAGGTGATAATTGGTTTTATTTGGATGAGGCTTCCCCATATGAGATTGGAGGGCACCATGGGAACCTGGCCCAGCAGATTCCCTCCCTTTTTGATCAGCCCCTTTATGTGGTAATTGCAGCCAGGCCATGCTGGACCATGCACCATTCTAGGGAGCATATCCCAGCCAAGTGCTGGGTATGCTCCTCACATTGGGTGGTCTGATCCAATAGCTAAGTTCCAGCTTGCCCTCATCAGGGTTTCCCTCACTATGAGGGATCCAGAATTTATCCCAGATAAATTTCTTGGAGCTCAAGGTAACTCTCCCCAAGGAGCCCTCATGGTGGCGGCCTCCTGCTTGTGGGCTCTCTTTTGGGGGTTTCATTTTAGCAGGGGTGATGTGATGAAATGGTCCAAACCATTCATCTCACTTTGACTTAGAACTCAGACTTCAAATTTCAAGTTGAAACGCCTGAGGTATTTCCACTAGGGTGGCATGGAACTAGGATTTTTCCACTCCCAGCTATGTTTTAGACTTGAAAGGTCTTAAAGCATGGCCAAAAGTGGGCTCCCCCAAAGTGCAACCTATAAAAGTCAAGTCATTTTATTATGAACCTCAGTTTGTGAATTTTTGCAGCTTCTCTTGGCCGTTTAGGCCTCATGCCTTAATTATGCATTGGGTGTAACAAGGGTTTGTCACAAAAACAAAACCTTGATCTTCTGGGGCATTGGCCCTCCCCAGTGGCTCTGTCTTTTTCTTGTTGCACTTGCAATGCCAGAGAAATGATGGGAACGCCTCGCTAAATTTTTATTACATTAAATAAAAATAAAAGTTACTTTGGGGATTTGCATCCTCACTTACCTGCTGTTCTTTTTCTGTGTCCAAGATTTTCCCAAATTTCGAGTTAAAGATGGGTTGGTATTATTCAACCATCCCAGCTTACCTCAGTGTTCCAACTTGGCTGTTGGACCTATTTTGGTGTTGATAGACTCCACTGAAAATTCAGGCATCTGGCGATTGGAATCTGGGTGGTTCCATTTATTACACTAGATGTAGTCATTGGTTATGTTTGTTTAATTGAATTAAAAAAAGAGGCCTTCCCCATGCACACATGCTGCTCATTTTGCCTATTGAAGATAAATTACGTTCAGTTGAAAATATAGACCGTTAATTTGTGCAAAAATTCCAGATAAGGAAACAGATCCTCAACTTTTCAAGTTATTTAGTAATGCATGGTACATGGACCTTGCGGTATGATCAATCCAAGCAGTTCATGCATGCAAGAACAAAAATATAAAAAATTATCCAAAAGATTTATAAGAAGCAAAGTTAAATGTTAATGTTACTCTATGTATAGATGATGTGATAATGGTGCTACAATAACAGTTCAATCATTTACTATTGATAATAGGTGGATTGTACCATATTGTAGATTTCTCAGTAGAAAATATTGTTCCCATATCAATCTCAAGCATAGTTCTTCAATCAAATCTGCTAGATATCTGTACAAATACATGTATAAAGGACATCAATGCGCAGCTTTTAAGATTATGTTCAGATTCTGAAGGTCAAAAACAACTCATTGTTGACAAAATGAACATCTATTTGAACTGTTGTTATATGAGCCCACCTGAGGCTATATGGCAATTACACAAATGCTGACTTTTCCACCAAACTCATACAATTGAGCGACTTAATGTTCACTTACCAAAAGAACAATTATTACTTTCAATCCAGATTCAAAGTTGAAGCTAACCATGATAGAGTCTCCAAACTCATGGCTTTTTTTAAACTGTGCAATGAAAATATTTCCGCCCACAATTACATTCACCACAAAATTCCAGAACACTTTTTGTGGTCAAATGGATGATGGAATATTTGTAAAAAAAACTTGGGAAAAAAGAACCTCTTTTTAAAAAAGCTCTAAAAAGTATGAAATAATTGAGAAATTAAACCTACTCAAAAAACCCTTTTTGAAGTTGCACTATATTTTAAACTGAACTATAGAATTTACTCATAAATACAAATTATATCTCATGTCTGGATTGGGTCCAAGTGTAAACTATAAGTAACTTAGAATAGATAGTACTGAGTATATAGATATAAATGCCTATTATAAGTCTGTTAAAATATGACACTGACTTCAAAAAAGGGTTTTATTGAGTAGGCTTAATTTCTCAATTATTTCATAATTTTTAGAGCTTTTTTTAAAGGAGGTTCTTTTTTCCCAAATAAACTATACTCCCAGTTCTTTTCCCCTCAAAAAATTTGTGCATTTTTTAAAAGTAACTCTTTTTCCTACTTTTATTAAATATTACTAACTCTATATATTGTTTTTGCCCCCTTACTATTTCTCTATAGAATTAAAACTTATTGTATATATATTATATATAGTAACTTATCTACAGATATACTAATAATTCATTTTATTATATTTAGTTGATTTTATTAATCAATTATACTAACTGCACTGATCACCATCTATAATACTCATTTTATTAAATTTAGATGATTTTATTGGTCAATGTATGCAAATTTACTGATTGCCATCTACAGTAACTCATTTTATTAGATTTGGTTGCTTTTTATTAGTCAATCTATGCAAATTTATTGATTGCTATCTAAATTAATTCATTTTTATTAAATTTAGATGAGTTTATTGGTCAAAGTATGAAAAAGTGGTGACAATCTATAATGATTTAAGCTCATCCCTCTATGAGCTCATACTGACTGAATTTTGAATATACCCTCAGACATAGGACATATGAAAACTTTTTTAGGAAAAATACCTCTTTTAAAAAAGCTCTATAAATTATGAAATAGTTGAGAAATTAAGCCTACTCAATAAAACCCTTTTTGAAGCTGGTACCATATTTTAGACTGAATTATAGAATTTTGCTCATAAAACAATTTATGTCTTATGTCTACTTAGGGTTAAATGTAAACTATAAGCAACTTAGAATAAATAGTATTGAGTATATAAAGTATATATACCTATTATAAGTCAGTTAAAATATGGCGCTGACTTCAAAAAGGGTTTTATTGAGTAGGCTTAATTTCTTGATTATTTCATACTTTTTAGAGCTTTTAAGAAGGAGGTTCTTTTTTCAAAAAAAACAATTTTTTTGAGAAGTTTCTTTTTTCCCAAAAAACTTTATTTCCAGCTCTTTTCCCCTTAATTAATTAGTGCATTTTAATAGTGGCTCTTTTTTCCTACTTTTATTAAATATTACTATCTTTATATATTCTTTTTGCCCCCTTACTATTTTTCTAAAAATAAAACTTATTGTATATAGTCATATATAGTATCTTATAAATAAATATACTAATAACTCACCTTATTTAATTTAGTGGATTTTCCTGGTCAAATTATACTAAATTTACAGATCACCATCTATAATACTCATTTTATTATATTTTATGATTTTATTGGTCAACGTATGCCAAATTTACTGATTGCCATCTACAGTAATTCATTTTATTAGATTTGGTTGCTTTTATTAGTCAATCTATATAAATTTATTGATCGCTATCTAAAATAATTCATTTTTATTAAATTAGATGAGTTTATTGGTCAAATTATGCAAAAACAATAGTCATCTATAATGATTTAAGCTTGTCCCACTATGATCTCATACTGACTGAATTTTGAATATACCCCCAGCCATAAGACATATCAAAAGTGCTTTGAAGCTATCACTTCACCAATGCCAGAAAAAAGTTTATCCAGCAATGAACATACTCACTTGAAATCTATCGCTTCTGAGCCCATTTTTTTATTTACTAAAATAATGAGCATATACTTGACCAATACTTACAAAAGTAAAAATGGGATCTAAGTTGGAGCATCCTCAATTTTTGGAAATGATCATATGAATTGGTCCAGTATTTTCAGAGTTATATGCAAACAAACAGAAAAAAAGAAAAAATATACATACAGGTCGAATTGAGTTCCTTCTCCTTTTTCAAAGTCAGTTAAAAATACCAAGTACTTTGGATGGTTCTACACTGTTAATCCAGTCAACATAAAAAAATATTACCTTCATGTACTACTTCTGCACATCAAAGGACTGCAGTCATTTGATGATTTATGTGCAGTTGATGGAATTCTGTGCAACTCATTTCAAGAAACTGCAGAAAAATTACATTTAGCCATTAACAACGCTGAATGAAAGGAATGTTTGCAGGAGGCTGTCAGTCATAAAATGCCAACATAATTGAGTTAGCTTTTCTCTATTATCTGCATATTCTGTTATACTACTAATATACCTGAGTTTTGGACAAAATTTCAGGGCGCACTTTCAGAAGCTTCACAGAGTTTGCACATGCCACCTGAAGCTACAACCTCACAATGCAAGAATTGGAAAATAGTTTTTTAATATTATGGTAGATCTTGTGAACGATTTAAACTGCCAACTCCTGTTTTAACATCACACAACGTACAACAGAAGAAACCTACAATGTAGAAAAAGAAAGTATAAATGACAAGGCAGCCTATGAAAATTAACCTAGAACAGAAGGCAATAACTGAGGAAGGTTTACATACAGTAAAAATAAAATTCTAAATTGTTACATCATTGATGAACCAGGGGCTCTGGTAAAACGTTTGACTAAAAAACATTGTGCCAAATTTTATGGGGTGAAAACAAGGTTGTTATAATAGTTGCATGGACAGGCATTGCTGCCAATCTCCTACCAAGGGATGCACACCACATTCAATTTTCAAACTATCTATACCCATCTTAGACATTGGCCTCATTGATTTGCACTCACACAAAGGATGCACAACTTCTTTGTGACTCAGATCTCATTATTTGAATGAGATTTCATTGGTTCTAAAAACTCACTAAGCGTTGTCAATCAACTTTTGAAGACATCATGAATAATAATCTTCTTTATGGAGGAAAAATAATTCAGCTTGGTGGAGATTTTTTTCAGGTGTTACCCGTTGTTAGACATTCCAATAGAATAGCTATCACTAAAAATACAGTTAAACAATTGCTCTTATGGTCTCATGTTAAAATTCATAAGTTGACCAAAATATGAGGGCAAATGATGATCCTGTTTTCATTGAATGGTTACTTAATTTGGGTAACGGTGATTTAGAAGTTCAAGCAGACTATGAGAATGAAGTGATCAAAATCCTGGAACCTTGTTATTGTAATTATTATAGTATTATTACCACCATATTCAATGCCACAGAAATCAATGAACAAAATATTTTCAGTTTTATTTAATGGTGATTTTATATCAAGAAAAATTAATAGTTGTACAAAAGTTAATGAGTATATTATTTCTAATTTGTTACTTGGAGAGGAAAAGGTTTCCTTTAGCTCTGATTGTGTCCAACATGAAGAAACATATAATGCTCAATTGTGCCCCATAGAATTCTTGAACTCTTTAAATTTTTCCAGTTTACCACCTTATAAAATATATTTTTTTGGAAAAATGCAATCATAATGTTAACTAGAAATCTTAACGCTAAACAGGGATTAATTAATGGTACAAGGTTGGTGATAACTCACTTAGGCAAGTACATAATCACTGCTAAATTATTCACCACATTAAAACTGTGCTCATATCCCAGAATAACCTTACATCTTCTGATCCTACTGTGCCTTTCCAAATGGTAAGTAAACAATTCCTCATAAAAGTTGCTTTCACTATGACCATTAACAAAGCACAAGGTCAGACGCTTCAAAGGGAAGAATTTGTATTTACCAGAACCTGTTTTTTTGCATGGACAGTTGTACATAGTTTTTTCAAAAGTCTGTATGCTTAAAAATATCTTTGTTTGTGTTGAATATTATTACAGGAAAAAAGTGAACAATGATCACGGCATAACCTTCAACATTACTTTTTTTAGTACTAGAACTTCAACATTACTTTAAGCAACATAAGGTTAACCATACATGATAATACAATCTAATCCATAAACGTTGGTAAACTTCGAAATTGCTATTAAAAACGTTTTGTGAAATTAAGTTAAAAAAACAAATGAGTATATAATAATATATAATGTTATTATCATTAACAATAATATTGATTTTATTACAATTGTTTATAATAAAATATTTAAATTGATAAACATTTACTTTTACTTTTTTCCACTTTATTATATTATGTAGCTGACCAATAATGGTGCGGAGTATTAGCACAGGTCACCTAGTTAATGTTGATATAAAACTTGCCAGTTTTTATTGCTCCAAACTTGCTCAGATTTTCCATAAATTTTCCCAAAATTATTATAACAAAATTGTGGCTTGGTAGACGGATGGGCTGTTAAGTGGGGTGGGCAGGTCAGGCCCTTGTGCATGGATGGTAGGCCAATTCCAAACTGAGTAAAATTGGTTCACAAAGCTTAAACCTATTAGGAATGGTCTCAATGCATTAACTGACAAGTTGGAAAGGTCAGAGAAGATCTTTGATCTCATGTTATCTGCATTCAACTTGTTAAACTTGAAAATAGATGTTGGAATTTGAGATGACCACAAAATTAACTTATTAACTGATGAATAAATTTGATGATTAATTACAATTGTAAAGTATCAGCAACAGTTGCTTATGGATGACATTATTTTTGGGCATCATCCCCAATAATATTAAGTACAAATTTAATGAGGGAACAACACCTGTTAGTCAAATTATAGGGAATTGTTCAGAGCAGAATGAATGAGGAGTTGGTTAAAACTACCAAAGCGTTCTAACGCCAGAGGTAGAGAGTAGGACCATCATTGGCCAAAATAATTGGTTTCAAGTACCTAATACCAATTTTTTGGTTGCTGAACAGCTGAGGATTACTATTATATTTTGATAGAAATTACAATAAGCATGTTCTACAAAGGCTATAAAATTATTAGTTCCATGGCTTTAGAAAAGATAGACAAAAGTGCAACAAAGTTATTAGTTCCATTGCTAAAATTGATTTTAATCAGAAATAAAGAATCCTGTAAGGATAGACCTAAATTGAGCTACGTGAGACAAACATAGAGATACTTTATTAGTTAAAAACGCCAGATATTTATAGGAGTAAATTTAAAAGTTCTTCATAAGGATTTTCAGACGGCACCTGAGGTAAGATCTTACTTAATAAATGACCAATTTTTCTGATCATTATGGCCATAATTGTGATGGTCAGATCTGATAAGGTTCTTATTAGATGAGATGCACCTTTTTGTGTATTGTTTTGCTTCATTTAATAGCTCAGTCTCATCATTCAGAAGAGGATGATAACTCCAAAGGGTTGATTGTCAGTCTATCTGAAAATCAAATATCTCCGGTGGGGATTTTACAATCTCATTAGACTGAGAAATCAAATCTTGATCTTGAGTAATTTTGGTCATTGCAGTTGAATCCCCAACGATGACCCCCTCAAGATCTTGCCTAGGGGGCACATACTTACAAATAAACCTACTATGAACTCTATTGATAACAGTATCAGTATCATTAGCTGCAATGGAGTATTCAAAAACCCAACAATAATTAATACAGTAAGGATTAGTCCATAAGGTGACAAGTTTGTGAATCCTTCCTCCCAGTCTATGATGATAGAAGAGTACAAGATCCCTGACTTGATATTCAGGGGGCGTAGGTCTACTAGCGTTGGTTCTGGTACCTTCCTTCAAGGTGGTAGCAGCAAGGGAACTTGAAACTAATGCTTGTAATCGGATGATTTCATCAGCTAATCTCCTCATAGCTAAATCAGTAGTTTGTGGGATAGCCTCATCAAATATAGGTTGTACACTAGAGGGTAGAATAGAATCCCAACCATAAAGAGCTTTAAAGGGAGACATTCTAATTATAAGGTTATAGCTAACCCTATAGGCTAACATTGTAACTGGTAAATAGAGATTCCATCTACTAGGATCATTGGAGGCCATCTTTTGAAGAATAGCACAAGGGTACCATTTACTCAGTTGACTGCCCTATTAGTAGAAGGATTGTAAGGGGATGTAAATTGATTGATAGGTACCTATTAACTTAGTAAGCTCAGATAACACCTGAGAAATGAAGTTGGTCCCATTATCTGATAACAGAAATTTTTGGGCTACCATGCCTGGTGAAAACTTGTTTAAAAAGGAAAGACACAATAACCTTAGCGGTGACCAAGGAAATAGAGATAGCCTCAATCTATTTGGAAAAATGATCAATAGCTATTATACTATATTGATGTCCATAAGTGGCAGTAGAGATAGGACCCACCACATTGATACTCATAGTAGAAAAAGGTTCTGAAGGTCCCATAATTTTTTGTTGGTACATCATATTTCCACCACATTATTTGTTGGCAAGTGAGACAAGTCTCCAACACATCATGTACAGATTCCAGCATGTTATCCCAGTAACAATGATTTTTCAACCACTGTATGGTCTTAGCGACAGCTCCATGCCCTACAGTTTGATGAGGCTCCATAATAGTATCAGTCCTTTCAGAGGGCCAAATAAAAGGCAACCATTTAGACCTCAACTTCTTGTATAAGGAGCCTTCTTTAACTTGAGTATCCTCAGTTAAGGATTGTAGATTTGCTATAACATCCTTAGATTCATGATACCAGATCTCAGGTCTACCAATCAGGTCATAGATACGATTCTCCTCAGTAGAGAAAAACGTTAGTATAAGCAATTGAGAAAGTTCATCAGAATTTTGGTGTATAACTCCAGTGCAATGTTGAATTGTAAAGTCATAATTCTGGAGCTTTAATACCCATCTAGATAAGCGCCCATTAGGTTCCTTCATTTGTTGCAACCATTTTAGGGAATCGTGATCCATGATGATAGTGAAATGTTTGCCATAGAGGTAAGGGCGAAAATGCATTATGGCAGATAAGACTGTGAGGCATTCCATCTCATTAACGATATAATTGCGTTCTGCCTTAGAAAGAGTTTTACTATAGTATGCAATGGGGTGATCAACCAGGTTGATATCATGTTGAGCCAGAATGGCCCCAATAGCTTATCACTGGCATTGGTAAATAAGATAAAAGACTTGGAAAAATCAGGATGGGCTAAAATTGGGGAACTAACTAAGGCTTGGCGCAAAAGACTGAAAGCATGATGCTTCAATTCTTCCCATATGAAAAGGACTTCCTTATGCAATAAGTAAACTAAAGGTTTTGAAATCTCGGCAAAATGAAAAATGAAGAGTTGGTAATAACACATCGATGAATCCCCCCCTTGGGTTGGGACCATCTAGTACTAAAAAATAGTTGGTAATAACCAACCATCCCTAAAAACACTTGGATATCGCGCAAGCTTTTAGGAACAGGCATGTCCAAAATAGCTTGTATCTTATTAGATTAGGGTAAAATCCCACTGTGATTAACTTTATGACCTAAGAATTCCATCTCAGTCTTGATAAAAGCTTACTTGGATGGTTTTAGCTTAAGCTAAGTGTGATGCATCTAATCAAAAACTTCCTTAAATGAGCCAAATGCTCATAAAAAGTGCGAGATAAAACAGTAACATCATTTAAGTATACTAAAACACAAGAATTTTTCAATTCCCCAAATAAGCCATCCATGGCTCGTTGAAAAGTAGCAGGGGCATTAAAAACCCCTGCAGCATACAAGTGGGCTCATATAACCCCTCACTAGAGATTAAGGCACATTTTTGATGTCTTCTAGAGCCAGGTCAATTGCCAATAACCACTCACAAGGTCTTAGCTGATAATAATTGTGACCCAGACAGTAGTCTCAATGTTTAATCGATGTGAGGTAGAGGATAAGAATCCTTTTGGGTAACAGCATTGAGCTGACAATAGTCCATAACCACTCTATGATACCCATCCTTTTTCCAGATGAGTAGTAGAGGAGAAGCCCGCGGACTCTTAGAAGGCGTTAGTAGCCCCGCATCAAGGAGTTGTTTTAATTTCACTGAGACTTGAGCCTCCTCAACTTTAGATTTGTGATAGGGATAAGCTCAAATAGAGGGAGTATCCACAGTTTTTACCTGATGCTGCACATTTTTCATTAGCCCAAAATCTCCAGAACCTTTGGCAAATATATCCGCATACTCTTCAATCAGAGCCTTGGCTTTATGCTGTTGTTCTGGTTTGAGTGGATCCCCAAATTCAACATCAATTCTAGCAATGATAGGGGAATTTTCCAACGCAAAATCATGTAAATTCCCACATCCCAAGATGGATAAAATTTCACTCACAGGAGTAGGTCACACATAGGCGATAGGGTTATTTTGATTCAAATTGCATAGGTTTAGAAGTGAGATTAGCTAGTAAGACTAACACAGTCCCATCATAATTGGGATCAAGGATACCAGGGCAGATTAAAGCCTCCAAATGAGAGGGATTTTTGTTACTGGAGACCTCCAATACATGATCAGTGGGTACAAATACTTCTACTCAAGTATCAATTATCAATTATGACTTGAGCTTTTGGAGGAAAAGTAATTGGATTGTTATATATAAAGGCATCCCTTCAGAGGCACAAGCTGATGGAGGCGGAAGTATAATCCTCAGTCCCAAGATTTGGTATTTGGGATGAGAGATAGAAGAGGGATATTCCAATAAGCAAATGCGCCGTTTGAGTTTACCTTTGCCATTGGGAACATCTTGTAAAATTAAAGGTACTAAGTACCCAATTAAATAAAGATGATTGTCCTAAAGACTGATTATTGCATCAAATCATTGAGAAATTTGGTTCCCTGGAGTAAGTTATACCAGTTGTTGTCCAACGCTAATGCAGGGGCTAAAACAACCAGCTTTCCAAAGCGTATTGAAAGAGAAGAATAAGATCCTATAAATTTGGTGTATGAAGGACCATTAGTTCCATAGTCTTGAGAATGGTTTAAGTCCAGCGCCACTTTAATTTTTTCATAAGTCTGGATGAGATCATATTGATGGGAGACCCATATCAATGATAGCCAAAACTTTCACCTTATGTATGATGACTTCCACCTGAGTCACATCAGTACCAAAGTTTGGGATTGAAAATACTGAGGGACTAGATGGGCGAATTTAATTAGAAGAAGAAACAGAAGCGTAAGAAGAAGTAACATCTTTGTTGGCTAATTCATCAGGGATGTCAAGTTCACCAGGAGCGGATCTTACATAGCAGTTTTTAGGAGTATTAAAAGATTTTGATTGAGGCACAAGAGTTAGGTCAGCACAGGGAGCCTCATGCCCTATGCTGACTCCTCTTTTTTCGAATCTTCTGCTTGTTTTTTCCAGCATTGAGATTCCATATGACCAACTCGACCACAATAGTTGCATGGCTCCTTCTTAAGTTTAGGTTTGGGTCTAGGCGGCATAGCATGGATATAAGAATGAGGGTTATTAGCAGAGGCGGGTGTACCACAACATTAGGAATCTCCATAAGCGCTTCTTTGATGTCGATAATGGAACTGAAATTTCTTTTAAGTGATTTTAAAATGCAGTAGTAACTTGGTGCGAGAAGCAAACACACTCATTAGGCCAAAATGACATCATCTATGATAATACAATCACAAGTAGCAAGAGTCTGGGCCTCATGTTAGGATCTCTTAGCAAAATCCTGAATTGAATCTCCTCGCTTGATTTGGATGCTCTAGAAGGATTGCTTTTGGTTAGATAGGATTTGATCACTATTTAATTCATTAATAAGGGAGGTCTTCACTTGAGCCGAAGTATTGCAAACCTTAAGGTGAGGAACTATGATTTTTGTGAGTGAACTGGCTTAGGCAAGAGGTAATATGCCGTACTCTCTGTTGATCCATCGCCCAATCCATTGCACGCTCATAGACAAAGAGAAAAGAATGGATACTACCTTCACACGGCTCAAACTTATCCTTAAGGATAGGTTTGAATGGGGTGGGTTCATTACTCAAGACATGTACCCCCAATAAATAACTGGATCAGCTTTGGAGGGTTCAGATTCTGGAATATGAGCTTGAGTGGGAATTTGGTCAACTTATTGTCTTAAATGATTGAGTCCCTCCTTTAAATTTTGAACCCATTGAGAAAGATGATTATCTGCAGGCATTTGATTTAAGCTAGAAATTGCAATGATCATCTCTTCCTGTTTGTTCTCAATTACTATGCATTTATCAGTTAACCATTCAATAGAGGCGTTTAACATTGCAAACTGGGTTTCTTGCATAGTTTGATTAGTATTGCATAGACAGTGAGCATTATCCACGCCTTCCAATAAGCTGGTTAAAGAGTAATTCAGGTCAGTTGGAAGGCCTTCTAAGGATAAGAAAGACCCTTGAGCTATGGCTCAGATTTGGATTTCTAACGCCTGTACTCTTGATACTAGTAGACTCAAAGGTTCAGAATCGTACATTGGAAACAAGGAGCCAGGAGGTCCAGGAGGTCCAGGGAGTCCTTGTGACCCATCTTGACCTTCAGGCCCCAGTGGGCCTTGTTGACCCACAGGGCCTTGAGGACCTCATTCACCAGGAGGTCCCAGGGTTACCAAGGAGGAGAATTAGGTGGTCCTGGAGGTCCAGGAGGACCAGCAGGGCAAGCTTCACCTTCTCTGATAGTATTCACAATTTGGACAAGTTGTTGAAGTAGCTCGTCAAGCTCAACAAAGTGCTCCTCATGTTGGCCCAAAATATTTCCAGCTGTCTTATAATCTCATCCTCAAGGGTAGTAATTTGGTGGTGAATAGTATTAGTGACATCACTAACCTGATGAGATACTCCTTGGCTGATGTACCCCACAACTCCATTATCAATTTTCATCAAATGGTTATGTAAATCGTTGATTTCCTTTCTATTATTGAGTATGGCTTCCTGATTATCCCAACCAAAGTCAGAAGCAATCTCATAAAACGAAGATAACTGAGAATGAAATTGTTGCGACAGGGTCAACGGGTGTTGGATCTTGAGATGATGCAACCCCAAAATCTGTAGTATGTGATATATAGTGGTATGTATGTAATGCCGGAGGTACTTCTCAGTTCTAGCCAAATTAACTTCAGTATATTGTAACACTGCTCTGTTGTATAAGTTCATTATATTATCAGCAACTTTAGATGCTTGGTCTTGATTAGGACGGGCACCAGGCTGGATAGTCCCCCTTATCAAACCTTTGACCATTTCTTCTACGTCTACAGCTTGAGTTGATAATTATGTTGGTCAGGGCCCTCAATGGCCAAGTCCATAGAAGCTCAAAATTGAAGATTATTTATATTACTGGAAGGCATCTCTTGCCTGTTGGCGTGTACCCATTGGGTGATGCTCATCTTTGTTCCTTGGAAGAGGGGCTTTCTTCGCTAGACATATTCATCATCGTGAAAGTATGTTATCACCAGGTAGCATTGGAAGCAGACCTGGCAGGGAGCACCAGTATTGGAATTTCAATAGAAATTACAATAATCAGGTGCTACAAAGGCTACGAAATTATTTGTTCCATGGCTCTAGTGAAGATAGATAAAAAGTGCAACGAAGTTATTAGTTCTATTTCTATAATTGATTCCAATTGAAAATACAGTATCCTGTAAGAATAGACCTAAATTGAGCTACGCAAGACAAAAATAGAAGTACTTTATCAGTTATAAATGCTGGATATTTATGGGGATAGATTTAGTAGTTCTTAATGAGGATTTTTGGGCTGCACTTGAGGTAAAATCTTTCTTAATAAATGACCAATTTTCTTATTATCATGGCTATAGTTGTATGGTCAGATCTGATAAGGTTCTTATTAGATGATATTGACCTTCTTGTGTGATTCTTTGCTTCATTGAATAGCTCAGAATCATCCTTCAGAGGAGGCTGATAACTCCAAAGGGTTGATTGTCAGTCTATCTGAAAATCAAATATCTCCGGTGGGGATTTTATAATCTCATTAGAACAAGAATCAAATCTCAATCTTGAGTAATTTTGGTCATCAAAGGTGAATCCCCAACAATTACAATGTCTAAGAAACTCAATCAATGGTAACCAATAATATTTAGTACCTAACACTTGAGGGACAAACCAGCATAAGAGCGCAAATAACTCCCAGCGGACAGCTAAAAAGTTGTGTGCCAATTTTAACTATGAAAACCTCAAAAAATTCCCTGATAAAAGCAGATTAAAATTTGATAATAACTTAGTTACTTTAACATATGTTGTTTAATATTACTCTTAAGAGAAGAGTGCAAGGATCAGATATCCTTAAGTTATTTTTATCAGATTTCCACTTGGCTCTGCAAGAAGGGAATAGGGAAAATGTTCCCTACCAGTACAAGAGAACCTTCAAGATGAAGAAGCATTTGTCTAGCGTTGGACAGTACACTCAACGTGGCTTTTGGCCATTCAACTTTATAATAGTCCTCATACTATTATTGCCCCAGTTAATCAAACTCAATCAAATCAACGCAAGTATCCACGAATATGTGAAGTCGAAATCTAGGGCCAGAAGCGAGCAACTATCTAAGCGCCCATATTTTAACAATAGGTTTATTCATCTTATGGAGACTTGAACCTATTTCTCCAAACTTACCACCTTTAGGAGGAAAACAACTTGGCAGCAAGTGCTACCCTCTGTCCTCCACTACCTCTTGCACGCCCTTAATCCTGCCCACAACTTCTAAGTGGTGGGGAAAATCAGAAAGTGAGAAATCTTCAGAGGGTAGGCTGTGACCCACCTCTCATTCACAACATGGGCTAGATTGCCCTTACTAATGAGTGTAAGTCTTGAGACGCACCCCTACAACTGGATTTGTAGCTTTCTATTTTCAGAAAAAAGGGAAAAGCAAACCCCAGCTCTCACTCCTCTATGAGGGGGACATTGCTCATAACATTTGTGAACACTGTGTCTTTGCCCTCCCAGCAAAGGGGGCAAGGTTACCATGTTCTGCGCCAACCCTTTTCTTGAGTTGAACTTGCTTCAAGGAGATTGTCACCTGTGCCAAAAAATTTGTCTTTAGGAACATGGTCACAGGTATCAGGCTAACAAACCCTCACGCCCACCTAGCCTCAAGATGCCACCAGCTAAGGAGCCTCTCTACCAACTTCATTTTCACCCTCCTAGATCACCCACACCACCAAAACAGTTCTGAGAAAAATTTGACCGTTGAAACAAGGAAAATAGTAATATAAAACTTTTCAGCTGTTCTTAGCCTCACCTTAATCTCAACTGCTCTCAACCTCAAGCTGCATCTAATTAAATCAAAATATCTTTAGTTTTGGTCCCACCTATGAGTCTTTCCTCAGTACAAACTTTGTTTTTTAGCCTTGGATATGTTTTCTGGCTCAGTCATGTTTGCTGCATAAATTCATGCATATGTTCCAACATGTTTCTTTTTTTAGGCTATTTGACTCAAAATAGAAATTTCAAGCCATTTTTCCTTAATTTTCCTCTCTTTTAAAATTTAAATCCACAGTCAAAACAACTATCACAGCCTAATCAGGAGGCTTTTACCCTAAAATAGGTGTAGGATAATACAATTTTGCTGCCTAAAAAACAAAAAGGGTTTGCCAAATGGTGGGGCTATTGTTGTTTGATTTTTAAATTTTGCTAAAAATAAAATAAAATTCCCTAACAATAATTCAAAAATTTTCTTCTTTTTACCTATGCAAAAAATAACTACTACAGTGGGCTCCAATTACTCGTCCTCCCCTCTCGATGGCCTGATAATTTCCTCCTTAGAATGAGCACTTCCCCTATCCATGGTCTTAAAGCAACCACTACTTGGGAGTATCAAGCCTTCTTTGTCATGCAGGCTACTTTCCTTACTGAAGGATCTTCCCTCTCTATTGATACTGCTGAAGTCTCATAACCACTAATATCTGAGACATTGTCAAACTCCCAGCCCCTTCCTACACCTTGGAATGCCCAAGACAGACCTGAGGTTGCCCTCATAACTACATTTAGTATGTTTGTGAAACCTTCAGTATGTTTTTGAACGTTTATTTTCCTCACATTTACTCTAAATCCTCACTTGATAGATTCGTTGAATAGCTGTGCCCTTTGACATTATGGTTGTTCTCATGGCTCATCAATAACCCAAGTCTTCAGCTTAGTCTAACTTTTCTTATCCATTTTACTGGCAGTGAGGGTCACAACCACCCTCTTTGGGAACTTCTTGGTTCTATGGGGGAACAGCTTCCAGTTTAGGTGCAAGGTTTGTTCCTCAGGACTTACAGTAGGGCTGATCTAGCTTAACGTGAATGGGTTTGAGATAACTGACCTATTTGGGTTAGGCTTACCACATCCTCAATTGGGTTGTAAGGCACATATATAAATATCAGACTCAAATTCAACCACTTGACTCATTTGTACTCAAAAGGAGTTTATACTTTTTGAAAGGGCTCAATCCCCTTTTTGATGAATATGGCATTGAATGGGAAAAAATTCTTAAGGCTGGTTGTAAGAAAAGCGGCAGGTAAAGTTTAGACTGGTCTGCCATTTAGGATGCAGAAGCACCCAAAAGACAATTCAGAATGCCAGGAGCTCTTCTACTTGAATGACGTTTAAATGTGCTGGGAAATAAGTAACACTTAGTACTGACGATCTATGAATGTAAAAAAATCTGGCAAGAAACCAGACTGTTGCAGCTTAAGGCCAATGGGCCTGGGCATAGGAAGTTGTGAGATCAGGTTAAGTGTTTTGGTTTCTTCAATGGGGAAGTAAATACAACAACTTTAACAATTGTACAGCTTTTTATCTATAGTGGAGACAATTTAGTCCACAAAAAGCTAAGATCATGATGGAAAATTGCCTTGGGACTATGAAAGATTCCATAAAGTTCTTGATACAATAGGCCCAATTGGTTGTATTGGGGACCAAAGTTATTAACATGACTGGGATAGCCCAGTTGATTATGGCCCAAGAGGTCACATTGCAGATGTCACGTAGGTTTGGCAAAGAAGAGTCTAGACTAAATTAAATAAATTAAAGTGCAAGAAAATTTTCACTAGATTCTAAAATAAGAGAATGACTATCAATTTTTTCAGTGTGTTATGAATGTTTATATAGCCAATTGATTAAGGAATAGCTTAGGAAAGCATGGGATTGGGGCCCTTGAGATGTGACCTAGGCCAGCAAACTTTGTGCTAAGGTGAAACAAAATTATTTTATATTGACTTTTAAAGCATCAGTGGCAGGCTGAGTCATTGTCAGTTCATCCACAGATGCCCAAATTGTATATTTATTGCGGTTCCAATGATTTGAGCAACGGCATCTTGCCTGATAGACAATTAAAATCTCCCCAAGGCTACCCCACATAGGGGCAGTCTCAAGAGGTCAGAACAGGTTCAGGGCACCCAACCTGCCTGCGCCCAGTCACTCTGGCATCTGTTTGATCAGTTGAGATTTGTCAGACAAAGGTTTTGATTCTTTTGGGGAGAGTTCAGAAATAGCAGCAACTTTTACCAATGAACTGATGCCATCAGCAAGTTTTACTAAAAATTTGACACTGGACGCTTAATTCACTGGAAGTTCATGCCCATTAAAGATTTTTTGTTGATGGTATGGTGCTGTTGGGCCTTGATGCTGAAGAATTGTTGCCATTGGACATATTTGACTCTTGCATCCCATGTGAGTACCAATTTTTCTTTATTTTGACACAAATTTACTTGATTCTCAGTGCCAATTCATCTAAAGCTAATACTGAAACAGGGGGCGGGTCCTCAAAGGGTAAGCTGTTACCCATTGCTCGTCCACCACATGGGCAAGGTCACCCTGAAAGATTAGAGGGGCAGCTGGCCTTCTCTGACCTTTTTTGTATGGGAAAGGGAATGCCACCCAGTCCAAATGGAGGGGGCGCTCCCTCAGACCTCACTGGTTATGGCCTCTAGCTTCCACTACCTCCTTGCACAACCCCTTAATCCTCTCCAACAACTCCTTGGTAGCAGGAAAGACTGGAAGAGAGGAAGTCTTAATTAGATAGTCTTTGTGTAACAATCAAGTTTGCCTTGATTGTTACATTTCAACTTGAATTTAGATTTTCTGAATTCGAGTCAAATTGTTTAAGAGGACTTTTAATTTGGTCATTTTGGGCGCTGTGTTGTGCCTCATCCAAATTGTAGATTAGGCTCATACAAGCTTAATCAATGATTTGGGTGTTGCCCCAAAAGGGCAGCCTTTAAAAGGCCTACCTGCCAATTCTGAAGCTCACTTCGAAATCTTACCCCTAGCTTTCACTCCTGGGGAGCATTTTCAGTTGCTCCCCAGATGAGCTCTGTTTGGCAGTCACTTTTTATATCCAGAATAAAAATAAAGGTTGTTTTTGGGTTAGCATACCTCACTTACCTGTTAGCCTTTTTTGGGTATCCAGTTTTGAGGAGCTAATGCGTGGTTGAGTCAGACCAACAACAATAGAGGCCTTGCATAACTACTTGGTGTAGGAATGTTTGGCACTGTTGGTGCCTCAAACCTCTCCCTACTCGAAGTTAGTCTGCTTTGGTGCTGTTGCCTGATCCAATGAATTATTTATTATATGATGGTCAGAAACTGGTATTTTCTGACTGTTACATAATTTTGAAGTCAAATGTGCACTGCACGCCTCTGATCCCCAGTTTGGATGACCTCAGTGGTCACTTGGTCCCAGTTGTCAAGGAACCAGCACCAGTGGGAGCCAGTGACTGATGGCCAACCCTGGACCCAAAGTGACCATCAGCAAAAATTCCTGGTGGGGCCTCCCTCTCACCAGGGATTCAGTTGGCACTGAGGGGACCTCTCTCACAGGGCTCCCTCACCAACGGATGGTCCACCTGAAAAAGGGATGGCCATCCAGCCGTGCCGAACTGTGCACCCCTCTTGCACTTCTGTCAGAGAAAACGCCTTCCTGGTTGGGATGGGAAGACCATCACCAACAGGAGCCTGGGAGGGGGGCGCAACACAGCCTTGTGCTGGGTGTGCATCCTCATGCTGGGTGAGCTAATTCCAGCAGCCCAGTCCTGATTCACTTTTGCCATTTATCTTTTCTCCTTGAAGGGCCTGAGGTTTCTCCAGGCTAATTTTTCTGGGGCTCAAGGTAACTCGCCCCAGAAAGACCTCGTTGTGGTGGCTTTCCACTGTGGGGCCCCTCTTCAGGGGAGGGGCCCTTCTCTAGCGGGGGGGTAATATAATTATTGAGTTTGTCTCAATTAGTGCATTTTGACTAAAATTCAGATTTTACATATCTGAGTTAAATCATTTAAAATGATTTTTGGTTTGGTCGGTTTTGGGCGCTGGGTTGTGCCTCATCCAAATTGTAGATTATACTGATACAAGCCTAATCAATGATTTGGGTGTTGTCCCCAAAAGGCAGCCTATATAGGGCACACCCACCAATTACAAAGCTCACACCATAATTCTACCCTTATCTTTCCCTCCTGGGGAGCATTGTTGGTTGCTCCCCAGATGAGCTCTGTTCAGCAGGCCCTATTTATAAAAAAACTAAAAATAAAGGTTGTTTTGGGTTAGCATACCCCACTTACCTGTTGTTCTTTTTCAGGTGTCCAGTTTTGAGGAGCTTTTGCATGGTTGGGTTGGACCAACCACAATAGAGACTTTGCATAAATAACTTGTAGTAGGAATTCTTGGTGCTGTTGGTGCCCCTAGCCTCTCCCTACTCAAAGTTAGGCATGCTTTGGTGCTTCTTGGTGCACCAAAGAATTATATATTATATGGCAGTTGGAACTGGGATTTTTCTGACTGTTACACTATGACCTATTGCTTATTCACTACTTGAAATAAGTTGCCCTTGCTGGTGAAGGTACAACTGCCTTTTTAGGGTCCTTCTTGGTTCTGTAGGGGTACTCCTTCCTGTTCAAGAATAGGAAGTGATACCCAGGACTTACACTCCTTTCCAATAATCTATCTATCATATCATTATCATATATGGGATATACAATTGGCACTTGTGGCCAAGAAATTAGACTATGAGCATTTCCATCACAAGGGTATGGTATAAAAACTGTAAGTACTGGGGAACGTCCCCTGGGCGTTGATCAGGCCATTTTCCCATTCCTGAGCAAGAAGGCACCTAAGAGGATGGTGGTACCCCTCGTTACTCAGGGCGATCTCGCTCACATAGTAGATGAGCGCTGGGTCATGGCTCTTCCGCTTCGAATTCCATCCCCAGTACCCATACTCACCTTGGTAGAACTGTTATGGGGAATCAGTGAAATCTGCGCTGAGATCGTCAAATTGAAATCAATTGGAACTAATTTGAGTGGTAATCTGCCCAATGTTTGAATCCCAAAGGGCCAGAAAGTATGAAGACTGAGTTATTAGCTGGAATGCCTGATGGGTTCAATTCAATTAACACGCTGATCAAACAAATCACCTCCCTACCAAAGTCATCAGGGATCATCCCTGATGGGCAAATGAAAGCATCAGACATCATTGATGAGGTCCGAAGCCCCCTGTTGACAATTCAGGTGTTGTGGCCAATGCGATGCCACTGACCAAACAAATGGCTCAGCGACCAAGTGTAGGTGGGTTGGGCGTCCCAAACATGTTCCCAACCAAATGGACCCGCCCCTATGTGGGGTGGCCTTGGGGGATTCTGCCACTCGTCAGGCCAAATGCCGTTGCACCAACCATCAAAACAAAGCCAAGTCTCTGTTCAGACATTTGAGGTCAAACTGGCAGCGACTTGGCCCACCACCAAATTTTTGATGACAGTTCCCAGGGAACTAATCCACCCATTCCCAAAATAATTCGCTGGTTAGGTCAAAATTGAGGGTCCCAATCCTGGTTTATCACTACCCCAATTGAACCACTATTTAATCAGTTGCATTGCACTGAGAAAATTGTTGGTCGATTTTCTTCCTTTCCTTTTAATAAAAATTTTGCCCAAAAAAAACAATCACCTTTTTATTGTATTGCTCATTCTGACCGCATCCCTGATGGCATTTCCTTGGTGTCCTGTCAGTCCATATACCGGATGGGCTCTACTAGTACTTGTGGTCACTATGGCCCCCTCCGTCATTTATTGGATTCAGTGAGTCAGATATTTTTGGCACTATAACCCTGCTATCAGAAACTTCCGGCAACAGTACATGGGGATCTTGTGGCCTTACATTCTCCAACTGCAGAGAGAATCCATCTCCTTGCCTCCACGGTTGAAATGACCCCATATGCCAATGAACTTATTGAAACTTTTTTGTGATCCCACCCCCTGCAGCAAGGCCCCCTGAGTCAGGGGTGGGCAAATTGTGGTTCATCATCAGGATCATACTCACTGTTGTTCTACACCAACAATTCATCATTTCACAATGATTGGCTCCATATATAACATCGTTTGGTTGGCAATTCCTCTGGCATTCTGGCTTGCTTTTTGGGTACTTATGCATCCTGACTGGCAGGCCAGTCTAAGCTTCTTCTGCTATTTCCATGACATAATTGACCAACCATTATTTCCAGCCACTTCCGCCTTGTTCTTTGAAACTGGGCGCAGCAGTGATTACCCTTTATTAAATGAATGTGCAATCAGTAGTTTGCTGTTTGTTGTTTGTTTGGTCACTTTCCAATCTTGGGAAAAGTATTCGCTCTACCTTTGGGAATCTTCTTTAATCCACCCAAGCTGCGCGGATTGCAGCTCCTCCTCCTTCCACTAGCTTAGAAGGAAGCTTGGTGACCCTTCCCGGGAGATCGCCAATAAAGTCCTTAATGATCTCGCTGAGGTGCAAATGCATACAGCAATTGAGCTTAATAATGCTTCCACATTATCTCATGCCCAACAAGGGCTTGCATTGTTAGACGCTGTGGATGGGGATGCCCACCATTGGGTTAGAGGCCTTTTGCGTTCTTCCTCACAAACAGGAGACCCCACCCCTAGATGGCTGTCATGTCAGCTGCCCTGAAACCCCCTGTGTCACAATTGGACCACCTATTTAGACTGATCTATGCCATGGCCAAATCCCCTAGTCTGGTTTCTTTGATTTCTACCTTCCATGAACTGGCCCCGCATTGGGTCTCTCTACTGATATGCTTTAGACAGTCTTTAGATCAGGCTTGGATTCAGGTTCTGCTCATCATGAGGTCAGGTCCACCGTCCAAGGATCAGTAGATCAAATATGTGCCACCGCGACCACCATTAATGCCTTCCCCCGCCATGTTACCCATTATCAAAGAGGAATTTTATGATTGGGTTACCCAAAGTAGACGCAGATGACGCGCTTACCTCTGAACTAGCAGTAGATCTAGGTATTAACCCTGCCATAGCCCCCATGTTCGAGTTGGCTGGTACAGAGTTACCTATAAATGAATCTTTTAAGGCCCATATGGAGGAAGTCGTTTCCCCTGCCCTTGTACTCCCAATTTACGCTCTGGCAAAAGCCCCCAACCTTACCCCCAATTTGCCAGTTATTTCTTCAGTTGTAAAAGAATTGGTCAATTCTTCCGATAAACAAAACTTCGCTTATTTTCAATTGCCTATGAAGATCAGTGTTGGCTCGCATCATGTCTCCTTTGAGGCCCTGGTAAATACTGGAGCTGCAGGGAACTTCATGAGTGTTGAGTTGGCTCAACAATTAGAACTGGAAATGGATGCAGGTCCCTCAGTGATGGTGGCTTCATCTGCTTCCCAGACCTTGTATGTCATTCGCTGACTGGTACCTTTTTCAATCAACCAGTTCAACTTCTGCAATCATTTTTCGTCCATGCCAAACTTAGTGTTTCCGGTGATCTTAGGTGTGGGGTGGTGGCTCCAACAACATGTTAAGATTCACTTGGAGTCTCTTATATTGTCATTTACCAACGATCATCTGGAGGGAGAATTTCCTTTGATTGACACCCTTAAGAAGACACAAGGAACCAATTCTATTACTTCCCTAGTCACTTCTGCATGCATCCCAGCCAATTTTCATAAGAGTTTAATCTGCTATCAAAGAATCTTCAACTTGGAAAAGGCGGATCACCTGCCCCCGCACACTAGGTTCAATTGTGGGTTTTTAAGACTGTGGAGTTGGTGATCATCAATTGTCTGTTGTATCTCCATACAGTGGGGGAAGAGATTTGCACTTAATACCTGGTTGGACGATATTCTGAAAAAGGGTGGTTGTTCAAGGAGACCTTGCCCATCACCTCCCCCATCATCTTCGCTAAAAAAGTGGATGGTTCTCTCCATCCCTGCGTGGATTATGGCCACTTAAATAAAATAATGGTTTCTGATCCCTACCCCTTTCCTCTGGAGCAGATGATCAGCCAGGAAATCGCCAAATCCCGTGTGTTCTCTAAGCTGGATCTGGTCAACGCCTTCATCCAAATTTGGATAATGAAAGGGCAGGAATGGTTAACAGCAATCTGGATGAAGCGCAGCATTTTCCAATTACGTGTAATGCCCTTCAGGCTGAAGAATGCTCCAGCTACATTTCAATGTATGATTGACAATGTACTGGGTGACCTCCAGTTTACCTGTGCAGTTGCATACATTGATGATATCCTGGTTCACTCCCTGACTCCCGAACAACATGCTACTGACTTGGAAGTAGTGGTGGCCGCCTTGCATAAAGCAGGCTTTTTCATCAAGACTTCCAAGTGCGAGTTTTATAAGGAGGAGGTTATCTTCCTTAGGAACCTCATTATCAAAGATGGTTATGCAATCCCTCCCAACAAGTTAGATGAAATCTGAGAATGGCTAACCCTGACCACACAGAAACAACTTTGGAGCTTCTTGGGAACTATCATATTCCTAAAAATTTTCCTCAGCACTTTCCCAGCTGGCTGCACTGCTCCACCCCCTTACAGGGAAAAACATACCATTTCACTGGATGCCCGAATGCCAGCAGGCATTTGAAGCGATCAAAGAGGTGTTCATATCTCCACCCATTTTGAAGCACGCCAATCCCACTAAGCCATATGTTGTTGCATGTGATGCCTCATCGGTAGCAGTGGGAGCGGTGCTGCTTCAGGACACATTGATTTAGAACACCTGGTCACTTACTTTTCCAGGAAGTTCACAGCCACAGAGCAGTCTTGGGCCATATACAACAAGAAATTGGCAGCTGTTGCTTGGGCATTAACTCATTGGGGGTATCTGTTGCAGGGTGCTCAACATGAATTAAGGTCCGCACAGATCACCAGGCCCTAGCATATTTTTGCAAACCCCAAAAATTGGTGCATTGGCAAGCCCAACCTATTGGGATCTGTGCAGTTTTAACTTTAAATACAAATTTGTAAAAGGTGCGCTCAATGTACTTCCCAATTTTCTAAGCTGCAGCCCCACCCACTGTTCCTCAGACCCAGAGGAAATGGACCTCATTACCATGATTCCTGCCACCCAAATCCTGTCGATTGTTCCCCCATCATTTCATCTGTCACTTCGGCTCCTGACGCCCCACTAGTGGCTCAGTTTTTAGCCAGTCAAATGGCCTGCCCTGAGGGCGTGGAGTTGGTTGAGCAGTTGGCTCACCCAAGTCACAAGCCCCCTATACTCCTTAGAGGAGGGACTCATTTACTTTCAGTCTCACATCTGGGTTCCCCCCTATAGATTGGGGGTATTCCATCCACATCATGATCTACCACGGTTGGACATCCTGGTAACAAAAAATGCATCGATTTGATCAAGAGGATCTTCAATTGGGTGGGTCTGACAAAGAGGTTCCAGCCTGGATCGCCAATTATGTTACTTGCACCAGGGCTAAGTCAGACTGCTCTGGTAAAAATGGCCTCCTGCACCCCTAACAGCAGGCGGAGGGCCCATGGACATTGGTGTCCATGGACTTTATCATCAAACTCCCCTGTTCTAATGGGTTCACAGTGGTGATGGTAGTGGTGGATTGCTTTACGAAAATTTTCCTTTTTATACCTTGTACTTACATGATTACATCAGAAGAAACTGCCCGCCTTTTCGTACGCCATGTGTTTTTGATGTTTGGTCTCCCACAGGAGATCATCAGTGACCATGGCTCACAGTTCACCACGCGATTCTGGAGTGAAATCCTATCAATCCTGAAAATATCCCCCTGTTGCTCCACGGCGTATCATATTCAGTATGATGGACAGACTGAGCGGGTCAATCAAGTCCTTTAACAGTACCTGCATTTCTATGCTGCAGCCGCAGTATACCTGGGCCAATGACCTTCCTCTCACTCAATTCGCTTATAATAACAGGACCCATGCGTCCACGGGGTTTTTCCCCTACAAAGCAACGTTGGGTTATAATCCTTCTTTTTTGGTCAGGCCATGCTTGCAGCCTGAGGTTCAAGCTGCCGCAGACCACGCTGCCCATATCAGATTGACTGAAGCCTTAGTGCGGGAACACCTCACCAAAGCCATAGATGACTACAAGCAGTTTGCAGATCATAAGCATCTTTTGGGTCACGATGTTATGGTGGGCTCCTACGTCATGCTTGATACCCATCACTTAAGAATTCAGGCCCCTTCCCATAAATTCACTAGTAAATGCTTGAGCCCTCATTTGGTGGAGGAAGTATTGGGTAATGGGGCGTTCTGGTTGAAGCTCCATGCGCATTGGAAGCAGCATCCTGTTTTCCATGTTTCTCAGCTGTCGCCCTTCAAGGGTGCAATCCCCTTGGAACTGGAACTGATCATCATCAAAAATGGGGAAGAAGCCGAGGTAGAGGCTATCCTGGCATCCCAGAAATCGCGACGTTCTGTACAATATCTCGTGGCCTGAGAAAGGTTATCCAGCCTACAAAAACAGTTGGGTCAAGGTGCACGATTGCATGAATTGCATGGACCTGGTTGAAAAGTTCCACATATCTCCCCCTGAAGCTCCCCCCCCCCCCCCAAAAAAAAGTTGCAACAATTATGGCAATCAAGTTACCTAAGGCGCACAAGAATGTGGCTCTTGTGAAATTTCCTGGTGGTGGGGCCCTTCCTTTGGAAAAAGGAAAAGGTAATGTAAGTCCTAGGAAAAGTCCTCTGTGCATTGAACGGGCCATCCTCCCATTCCTGAGCAAGAAGGCACTGAAGATGATGGCGGTACCCCTCATTACTCAGGGCGATCTCACTCACATAGTTTATGATTGCTGAGTAACAGCTCTTCCACTTTGAATTCCACCCACAGTACCCACACTCACCTTGGCAGAACTGTTACGGGCAATCAGTGAAATCTGCACTGAGATTGTCAAATTGAAATCAATTGGAACTAATTTGAGTGGTAATCTGCCCGATGTTCAAATCCCAAAGTGCCAGAAAGGTATGATGACTAATTTATTGGCTGAAATGCCTGATGGGTTCAATTTGATTAACATGCTGTTTAAACAAATCACCTCCCTACCAAAGTCATCAGGGATCATCCATGATGGGCAGGTGACAGCATTGACATCATTGATGAGGGTTTGAAGTCCCCTGTTGACAATTCAGGTGTTGTGGCCAATGCGATGCCACTGACCAAACAAATGGCTCAGCGACCAAGCGCTGGTGGGTTGGGTTTCCTGAACCTGTTCCCGACCAAAATGAAGCCGCCTCTATGTGGGGTGGCCTTGGGGATTCTGCCACTCGTCAGGCCAAATGCCGTTGCACCAACCATCAAAACAAAGCCAAGCCTCTGTTCAGACATTTGAGGTCAAACTGGCAGCGACTTGGCCCACCACCAAATTTTTTGATGTCAGTTCCCAGGGAACTAATCTGCCCATTCCTGAATAATTCGCTTGTTAAGTCGAAATTGAGGATCCCAATCCTGGCTTGTCACTACCCCAATTGAACCACTGTTTAATCAGTTGCATTGCACTGAGAAAATTGTTGGTCAGTTTTCTTCCTTTCCTTTCAATAAAATTTTTCCCAAAAAAACCAATCAATTTTATTATTGTATTACTCATTCTGACCGCATCTGTCAGGTGAACAGCAAGTAAGAATTAGACTGGCCTGCCAGCCTGGATGTCAGAGCACCCAAATGGTAAATCAGAACGCCAGAGGCACTGCTGCTGGTATGATGAATATAGAACTGGAAGGGAGCTGAATTTTCACCAGATAAGAACGGGATTTTGGGGGAAGTTGTTTTTATTGGAAAATTTAAGGAAGGAGAATTGACCACAACTTTCTCAGTGCGATGCGCCTGATTATATAGTAATCAATTTTGAGGGAAAACAAACCAGGATTGGGTTCTGCAAGTTTGACCTATGAGGCGAATTATTCAGGAAATGGGCAAGTTAGTTCCCTGGGAACTGACATCGCAAAATTTGGTGATGGGCCTAGTTGTGTTCAGTTTGACCTCTAACATCTGAGCCAAAACTCAGCTACATTTCTGATGGTTGACGCGACAGCGTTTAGCCCAACAAGTGGTGGGAATCCAGCAAGACCACCCCACATATGGTTGGACCCATTTGGTTGGAAACAGGTTCAGGATGCCCAACCCACCCATGCTCTGTCACTGGGACGTTTGTTTGGTCAGTGGCATTGCATCAGGCGCAACACCTGATTTGCTGGCAGGAAGCTTCAAAACCTCAATGATGGTGTCTGATGATATTACCTGCCCATTGGGGGTGATGCCTGACAGATTTGGGAGGGGAGATTTTGTCAATCATCATGATAACTGAATTGCAATCGTTGTGCATTCCAGCTGATAGATCAGTCTTCATACCTTTTTGACCATTTAAAATATGAGTATCAGGCTGATTGCTACTCAAATTAGTTGCGATTGATTCCATTTTGGCGATCTCAGCACAGATTTCACTTATTCCTCATAACAGTTCTGCTGAGGAGAGAGTGGGTACCAGAAGTGGGATTTAAAGCGGAAGGGATGTTACCCAGCGTTCATCTACTATGTGAGCGAGATTGCCCTGAGTAGCGAGGGGTATGGCCATCCTCTTTGGTACCTTCTTGCTTGGGAACAGAAAAATGGCCTGATCAACACCCAGAGGATGTTCACCAGGACTTACATTACCCTTTACTTTTTCCAAGAGAAGGGATTCAACACTGAAGAAACTGTATGAGAGCCACATTCTTGTGTGCCTTGGGTAACTTGATCGCCATTACTGATGCAGGTTTTTGGGGGAAATGGAGAATCTCAGGGTGGGATATGTGGAACGCTTTACCCAGGTTCATACAATTCATGCAATCGCGCGCCTTGCTCCAACTGTTCTTGTAGGCTGGACACCCTTTCCAGGCCACAAGATATTGGATGGAACATCACAATTTCTGGGATGCCAGGATAGACTCTTCCTCGGCCTCTTCCTCATTTTTGATGATGATCAGCTCCAGTTCCACGGGAATTGCACCTTTGAAGGTTGACAGCTTGGAAACTACTGGGATTTGGGGAGCAAACTCATTGCAAGTTGAGATGTCAGACCCTACTGACATGGGCAAGATAGCCATGGCAACTATGGGGTATAGGTTTGGAGTTTTGAGTGGGATGGGACTAATGTGGGCTGGGATAACCTTCTTCACAACCTGATTCAGTTGAAAGAAGGGACCATTACTGCGCTAATATCTATGTGAAAGGCAGAAATGGTAGAGATTGATGGTTTGTTGATTATGTCAGGTGAACAGCAAGTAAGAATTAGACTGGACTGCCAGCCTGGATGCCAGAGCACCCAAATGGTAAACCAGAATGCCAGAGGCACTGCTGCTGGTATGATGAATATAGAACTGGAAGGAGCTGAATTTTTAACAGATAAAAATGGGATTTTGGGGGAAGTTGTTTTTATTGGAAAATTTTAGGAAGGAGAATTGACCAACATTTTTTCAGTGTGATGCACCCGATTAAATAGTCATCAATTTTGAGGGAAAACAAGCTGGGATTGTGTTCCACAAGTTTTACCTATGCAGCGAATTATTCAGGAAATGGGCGGGTTAGTTGCCTGGGAACTGAAATTGCAAAATTTGGTGACAGTCTGAGTTGCGGTCAGTTTGACCTAAGTGGTGAATTATTTGGGAATGGGCAGGTTAGTTCCCTGGGGACTGACATCACAAAATTCAGTGGAAGGCCAAGTTGCGGTCAGCTTGACCTCTAACATCTGAACCAAAACTCAGCTACATTTCTGATGGTTGATGCGACGGCATTTAGTCTGACAAGCGGCGGGAATCCTCCAAGACCACCCCACATATGGGTGGACCCATTTGGTTGGAAATGGGTTTGGGATGACCAACCCACCCATGCTCTGTCGCTGGGCCATTTGTTCAGTCAGTAGCATTGCATCAGGCACAATGCCCAATTTTCTGGCAGGAAGCTTCAAAACCTCATCAATGGTGTTTGATGCTATTACCTACCCATTGGGGGTGATACCTGACAGATTTGGGAGGGGGATTTTGTTGATCATTGTGTTAACCAAATTGCAACTGTCAGGCATTCCAGCCAATAGATCAGTCTTCATACCTTTTTGACCATTTGAAATCCAAGTATTGGGCTGATTGCTACTCAAATTAGTTGCAATTAATTCCATTTTGGTGATCTCAGCACAGATTTCACTGATTTCTCATAACAGTTCTGCTGAGGAGAGTGTGGGTACTGGAAGTGGGATATAAGTGGAAGGGCTGTTACCCAGCATTCATCTACTACATTAGTGAGATTGCCCTGAGTAACAAGGGTATGGCCACCCTCTTTGGTACCTTCTTGCTCAGGAATAGAAAGATGACCCAATCGATGCCCAGAGGATGTTCACCAGGACTTACAGCATCCATGATAGCATTTCACTGGTGGCCTGTCAGTCCATATACCGGATGGGCTCTACCAGTACTTATGGTCACTATGGCCCCCTCCATCATTGATTTGATTCAGCGAGTCAGATATTTTTGGCACTATAACCCTGCTATCAGGAACTTCCGGCAACAGTACCCAGGGATCTCATGGCCTTACATCCTCTAACTGCAATAGAGAATCTGTCTCCTTGCCTCCCTAGTTGAAATGACCCCATATACCAATAAACTTATTGAAACTATTTTTGTGATCCCACCCCTGCAGCAAGGCCCCCTGAGTCAGGGGTGGGCAAATTGTGGTTCATCATCAGGATCATACTCACTGTTGTTTTACACCAACAATTTGTCATTTTACAATGTCCAGCTCCATATAACATCATTTGGTCAGCAATGCCTCTGGCATTCTGACTTGCTTTTTGGGTGCTTACACATCCTGACTGGCAGGCTGGTCTAAACTTCTTCTGCCATCTCCATGGCAAAAATCATCTGAAACTCTCTTGGATCATCTTGGATATATTAACAAGTTCTTATGCCTGACACTGGATGCTACTAGGATACACAACTGGCTATCACCCAGACTGATTGTTCAATATGAAGTAATAATAAATTTTAATATATTATGGCCTGCAAATCTTTTGATACTATAACTGTGACTAGTGCAGGTGATTGCTGACCAGGAATAGTCAGTGATGCTACCAGCCTAATGGCACCCCTTCTCAGCCCTTTTCACCCATACTAGACCCCATCTCTTTCTTTCCCCTCTTACCAATTCTATGTCTTATATATTAAATAAAGATATGGAGTTTAATATATATATATATAGTATTGTATTAGGATCAATTGTTTTTTGACATTTTATACTTTTTGGCTTGTCATGCATTAAAACATATCAATGTGTCAGGCTAAAATATAATCATTATGTGACATTCTAAAATGACTAGATTATTGAGATTAGTGTAAAGCTTAGTTAAGTCTTTCATTGATCAGCATGATGTGATGCTATCATTGTGTTTTGTATTGTTTAAAATTTGAGCTTTTTATTGGTCAAAGCCACAAATGCACTTTTTGAGCCCTTCTCGATGATTAGCTCAATTCAGAATAAAGGTCTTCGTCCTGTACTGTTGGATATAAGAAGCTTAACAGCTGCAGGTCGATTCTTTGCTCTAAGCCTTGGAAGTCGGAAGTGACATCATTGTCTGGTTTCAGATGTTGGTCACCTATAAAAAGAACGCCGGGATAAAAATAGCATTTTATTTTCAAATTTGAATTATTTGATTAGCTCGGTTATCCAAGTTAAGTGTTTTAATTAATATACTCTTTACATTTGGCCAGATTTTCTGATAGAATATTATTGATGGCTAAATTTGGTGCATTGATATCACATCAGAGTTGAACATTATTGACAATATGGTTGTTTTAAATCTAAAACTTATAATTACGCCTCTCGATTCATGGATAGGCCAGCTAATCACAGATTGCGGATTTAATTTAAACATAAATGCAAAATATATTAATAACAATTCTACACAAGCTAATTAGAACTTGCAGGTGTAACTAGCGGCCAATTTTGATAAATATCCCGCTTGTGAATTGGGGAACTTGACTAATAGCCACTAGCTGAACTAAATTAAATTAAATATAATATAATAGTTACACCGCTGGCCACAAGATGGCTAGCTAATTGGGACTCACAAATCTGAATACAACTTTATATCCTGTGTTGTTAAATAGTTAGGTGGCAAGGGTGGTTAGCCGAGCGGGTAAAACTGCTTCCACCCCTAGTGCAGGTTTTGAATTCGAAACCTGTACTGGCTAAAATATTCTCGGTGTGGTATATTTGTCCCAAGGTCGACCCACCTCGAATAATTTAAATAGTTAGGTGGCACTAAATATTAAAGTTAGCACTGCTCAATCTATCTGAGTAATATTTTTATTTTTAAAATAATTTTATTGATGCTTCCAGAATTTTACCAAGATATATGTCTTTTAGCTGAGGATCCGTTGATAATTTGATTAACGCTTAACTCTATCATCGCATTTTGAATTTAAAGCCAACTGAATTACTCAACGTCACTCGAATTTATATTATAACAGATGCTAATTATTCTAGCTTTTATATTTTAGATGGCCATCATAACTTTATGCAAAAATTGAACCTATCAGAACATAAAAAACAATAACCGCTTGGAAAAACCATTGAACCTATCAAATAATCCAGATAACACCAAAATGCTCAGCAAAATGACATGCCGATTCCCATTACAACTATATACAATTCTCATATCTTATATATAAGAATTTATTTAAGAGCTAAATGATATAATACAATGATGGTACCACAGTTGATAAAAAAGGAATGTTAAAGAAAGTTTCAAATATCTAAGTAAAAACATATATCATGCTCTTAAAACTTTTACCAATAGGTAAAAGTTTTATATCTTTCTAAACTAGAATTTTAATTAAGAGCTAAAAAGAGTAATTAGTTTAGCTTCAGACTTGATACTAACCCAGTACAGACTGTATAGTTTTAGTACAAACTTAAAATAATTCAGTTTAGTTACTTTAATTAATATGATTTTCTCGGTAGTTAGCCATCATAGTAAACTGCTCAGTTTAGCTCAAGATCTTGTAACATTTATATTTGATTTGTTATATAAAGTTAACCACGTTTTAGATATAATCCTTTATCTGGATATCTCAGCTTAGGAAATTTAGAAATTGAAAGATTTACCATATATAATTAGGAAGATAAACTAAGTAAGTAAAATTCTCATTATAAAAAAATGATTATTAGTTTAATTCTTATAGATCTACATAATCTACTAGATTATATTTATGGCCAGTTTTTTGCCATCATAAATTTCTAGTTTTATTATCTACTTACTAAGTTAAATAACAAGTAGTTTTGAGGGAAACAAAGCTATTATTAACTAAATAGGCTAACTTATTGATAAAAGTTAACTTTCCTTTGGTTGCAGACCACAGTAACAAAAACCTGTGTGAATATCTAACATATAGATATTATATTAGCTTTATGTTAGATCAGTAACATGATTTACCCTGGAGAAGGAAAGGATAGATAAGTGCACAGTATAAAGGTTATTGTCAGACAATTGAAAGCCCAATAATGTAAGAAGAAAGTTTCAGATAAAATTACAATAGAATTGGCCAAAGGACCCTGGTCAATTTCCAGTGGAACCCCTTGAATTGGGGTAACACTTCTATTAATACTCAGGCGAATAACATGACTTTAGGCAATTGGATTACACCAAATTGTCAGCTGAATATAGGGAGCCATTATGAGGTCTCTTAACCTCTTAAAGCAAATTTAGCACAACCAATAATGTGGAGACTGGCCTCTTTTATAGGGTTGGAAGGGGTCCCACAAGGCAAAAATATTTTTGTGCCCAATGATTAGTAAAATATATAAAATTGTTACCTCATGGACATATCCTACCTGCAATTGACTTTCCATCAGCTGTTACATCAAAGTAAAACAAGTCTTCAAAGATATAATGGGTTGAATCCCCATATTCCCTAATTCAGACATTACTAAGCTAATCCAAACTTTACATTGATTTCTCTTCAAACCTTGATATAGTTATATAGTAAGCTGCTATATATCAAGAGGGTTTGTTTCTTAACCTCCCCATGGTAACTAATAAAAAATCATAACAGCCTGACCTTTTAATTACTATAATATTAGTTTACTATGAGTGGCCAATTAACCAATAATAATTAGATATCCCTGCAGTATATAATTGGACTTCTTATGAAAATACTTGTTGGTTTTTAGATGCAAATGCACCAGTGAGCAACACAAAATGCCTAAAATCCAACAATTGGTGCTCACTGCAGGTAGTAGTGCACCACAAAACACTTATCTAAAATGGAGAGTGTTGGGGTAATTAACCCTCACAATCTCCACACTACCTCTGACCCCCAGCTAAATGTTTTGGCACAGCAGTTAGCTAGCGCCCTGTCACAACTTGAAACCCTTGAACAGTGAATACTAAGCCTCTCGTGAGGCAGATCCAATTACTTCCAAACCTCATTTCTGATACAAATTTACCCTAGTTAAGGGTAGCATTGCCTCATTCCTTTTTGTGTATGAGGAAGTTTTGTAAGGGACAACTGATCCCCAAAAAGTAAAAGTACATCCTCGCCTGCCTCAGCTGCTCTGCCTAAGAGGTGATGGTACCTTATATGGGCACCATTAAAACTTGGCCAAGGTGAAGAAAGCGCTGATTGAGGAGGTTAATCAACGCAGAGCTTGCAAAGACAAAAACAGGTCTTTAAGTGCCTTAGATTGAATGAGGGAGAGCCTATCACCTTTTTTGTTAATTGATTCTATAGTAAAGCTCAGCCTCTGTTGTTGACCAATATGCTTTCTCTTGATGATGCTATTGTTGCTGTTTTGGCTGGATTGGAGTCTCATCCCTCTTTGGTGATTCATATCTCTGCCATCAAGCGCTCCTTCAAAAATATACATTATACCAAGGAGGCCTTGTTAGTGGAGGCTGACTATTATGAAAGTGATACTATGCAAGGAGCTCTGAGGCGAGAATCTTATATAATTTCTACAGCCTCTTCTATGGCTATCTCCCTTTGTAAATCTGCTCCCGTGGAGCTACCACAACAAGGTGCTCCTCCCCTATGTGAAGATAGACTGAGGATACTAGAAAAGATGGAACAGCGCTCCCCTCCATCTCCAGCACCCCAAAGTGTAGCCTGTGAAGTTGGCTATCACTTTGCCCTGTTCTTCTCCTTCATCAGAGCGGCCTTCTAAAGTGCCTCAATTGTCACTTCCTGCCAAGGCACTATTTCTATCCCTCTTGATATCTCTTTCAGCCATCTCTAGCTCAAAACCTGTAGCCATGGGGCAGCCCAAACCCCCTGCATCAAAGGTTAAATGTAGAGCCATAACAATTACAGCATCTCCTCAAAAATTTACCTAGGTATTTAAGCAGCCTCAGGACCTCCCTTGCAACAAGGGAAGCCCTGACCTTACCTCCCAACCAATGAAATCCTTGATGTGCATTGAGAATCCCTCTGATTGTGAATCTGAAGGGGGTTGAGAAGATCTGGGTCACTATGCCTTAGGAGCCCCAGGTGAAGTGGAGATATCTGACAGGTTGAATTCTGATAAAGTGGACATGGTTAGGATCCCCGCCAAACTTACCTCTAACAAGCGTTAAGGGGTTTTGAGGTCATTGACACCACCAGTGATGCAGACCAGCTTATTGCCACCTTGATCCGCCTAAACCAGTGTGTTTATACCATGAAGTCTATCCAGGAGAAATACCTTGAGACTGGCAAATGAATTGCCTCTACTCTCTGTTTAAAGGAGGTCCTCGCTTTTTCCCCCAAATTGGGTGGAACTTTAACCAAAGTGGAGGACATCGTCAATGGAGTGAAGGTTAGGGCTATCCTTGACACTGGGCCCCATAATCGTTGTGTCATCAAAACTCAAAAAAAAAAAGTTAAACTGGCCCCCAAACTTGACTATACTCAAGAATTTGGGACTACATGCCCAAACAACATCTACACCATTGGGGCATAACTTCTCTGCCTATCTGTTTTGGGAAGCTCATCTTGTCAGCTTTAGCGGTGGCCCTAACTAATAATATCTGTGATCTGCTAATTGGTACCCAGGTTCATGCTCAAGTATAAAAGAGTATTTAATTTGAAGCAGGGTTTTCTCTCAATTCTTATATGAGGTTACCCTGATTTTGACTAATGAGGAGTTTAATAAAAAGTAATATGTTTGCACAGTTGAGTATCCCTCTTCCGCTTATTTACTAAATTATTACAGAAGGATGATATACAAAAATGTTGCTTCAATCAGTGGACGCCCTAGAGGGTATCTGTCATGGTTAGATGACTTTATAGTAGGAACTGATGCTAAAGACAAGGCTGGGTGACAGAAGGCCCAGAAGGTGAAACTTCAGGCTCTTCCTGACCTGAAACACACCTTAGATCAATGCTGGGTGCAAGCCAAGCATGCCCAGGTTGATACTAATGGGGTGCAAAACGCCCAGCCTCTTATCTCGGCTCAGGCACTACAACAAATGATTTATGTTATATTGAAGATGGTTCAATTTGCTTGGTAGGAGAGCAAGGGTTCAAGTCCGCTCAAGCTATGAAATTTTAAGCTCAGGAAAATTACGGCTTCAAACTGATTACTTGAGTGAAGGCACTTTCGGTGTATTTTACAAAATGGATGGAAGCATCTGTTTATTGGAGTGTCAAGGCTTGGGCGCACTTCCGCAGAACCTGAATTTCCCCATCCCACTTTAAATATGTTTTTGCGACCAACATTCCTTGTTGGTCGACTTTCTTAAATAAATTTTACCCGTTTTCTACGTTTTTCAATGGTTCCTTGGGTGAACTTGGTGGTGGACCTCTTCAGGGAGGTCTCCAACCATGTGGGCCTCTACTTAGTATCACCATTTACCCAAATCCCAGGTGCTTTCTTGGGCCATTTAGGTCCCCTCCAAACCGAGACACCCAAGTCTACTAGCGCCCAATTACCCTTGATGATGGACTCCCCTTTGGTGTCTACTCAAGTTGGGAGGTTTCTTACTTACCTGGTCTCATATGTGATGCTTTACACCCTCGCCTGGGTTACCTTTTGCTCAAGCACCATTCTAGGTGCCTCATTTTCCATTCTCTTAACGGCTAGTTCCCTAGCAATGTGGGTTTGCATCCCACATCACCTTGCTGGGAACAAGAGAGTTACAGACACTCTGACAGTATCCCTTTCTATGCTTCTGAAGAGGTGGTCACCAAGTCTGGTGAATAAAGTGTAGTTGACATGAATATTATTGTAAAAATCCCACACAACTGCCTACTGCACCTAATCAGCATTGACAGGGTTAGTCTTTTTGAGCCCATATTTTTGCTAGGCGTTCTAGACCCTGCCTATCAAAACCCTATTTATCTTCTGTTAGAGAATCTCACTAAGAAGGATATGGTTGTAAAAAAGCATCAGGAGATCGGAAGAGGCATTCTGATTCCCCTTGAGAATATATAGAAAATTCACTGTATTGTGTCTATGGCGGATATGGGCTTACCCGCCAACCAGTCTTTATGTACCCTACCTTCCGTTATTATCTCCAACAGACTAACCCCAGCTGAGCTGGATAAAGCCACACCCTGCTTGAGGCCTACAGCGACATTTTCTCCAAATCTGACACTGACTATGGGCACATGAAAGTTGGACTCATGTTATTGACGTTGGTGGTGTTCATCCTATTTTCCCCAAAACCTACTGCAAATCCAAAGTTGAAGAGTTACAGATGCAGACGGAGCTCAAACAGCTGCTGGACGCTGGGTTGTTGGTGCCTTCCTAAAGCTCTTGGTCATCCCCGCTCCTATTGATAAAGAAAAAAATGGAGATCATCAGGTAGTGATTGACTACTGAAAACTGAACAACCTCACAAAGAAGGACAGCTACCCTACCCCCGCATTGATGACGCTCTGGCCTGACTCTCTGGTTATGAATTCTTTTCCGCCATGGACTTGGCTAGTGGGTACTGTCATATGGATCTTTCTCCACAGGATCAAGAAAAGTGCTCCCTTATCTGCAGAGAGGGTTTTTTACAACCCATTTGGCTACCTCAGTGGTTTCGTAATGCACCTGCTACTTTTCAACGGGCTATGAATTACATTTTCAAGGACTTTAATATAAACTGTGTGATTGTCTACATCAATGAAATCACCATTTTTTAAGATGTTCAAGAGCACCTTTCTCACTTAAAGGAAGTTTTCTAACGCCTGCAGGACTCTCATATTAAGCTGAAGCTCTTCAAGTGTACTTTTTTTAGTACTAGATCTTCAAGTGTACTTTCTTCCAGGAGAAGTTGGTTTTTTGGGAACGCTATCTCACAAGATGTGATACAACCTCTGCAAGATAAGATCGAAGCAATATCCAAGATGCCAGCGCCCAAAACCCTTTGTGACATCCAGGTATTCTTGGGTATTATGGGGTATTATCATCAATCTATCCCAAGTTCAACCAGCTTAGTGAGCCCCTCATACCTCTCTTGGCTAAGAAAACTCTGTTCTATTGGAGAGCGGAACAAAGGGCTGTATTTGAAATGCTAAAAATCTGCTGCAGCGATGGAAAACCTTACGACACCCTGATTATAGTAAACCCTTCATGCTGTTTACTGATGCCTACAACTACAAAGTTGGAGCTATCTTGGTTCAGTTGGATGAAAATGGTGTCGATCATCCTGCATCTTATTTTACTAAGATGCTTTCAAAAAGGTGAGCGCAACTACAGCGTCACTGAAAAGTAGTGCCTTGCCATCTTACTTGCTGTCAAATACTATTGTTCTTTTTTATATGGTACTTCATTTAAAGTGATTACTGACCGCGCATCCTTGAAGTGGTTACGAAATATGAAGGACCCCACTGGGCAGTTGTCTCGCTAGGCTCTTAATCTTCAACACTATGATATGACCCATGAGCATCAAGCTGGGATGCGCCATATGAACGTTGATGGGTTAACGTGGCTACCTGCCCTACATCTTGACAATAGTGAAGCAGAGAGGTTGCATTCCCTCCTCATGACTCCTGACGAATGGGCTGATGAAGATGAACCAGTAAATAATATGCTAGCACAGCACTACTTCACCATCAAGGTGGAAGGTGGGAAGTTATACAAGAAGGCAGGAGTAAACTGACTTCCTTATCTCTGGCCATCCAAGAGAGTACCTGTGATCATGGAATCTCTCACAATCATGGGCCATGGCAGAGTATGAAAAACTTACAAGTGGGTTAAAGAGCGGTATTACTGTGAGGGCATCATTAAGACCATAGCTGAAGTCCTGGATGCCTGTCTGACCTGCAAAAAACAATCCAGCTTCAAGACCCATTATCAGTACCAACCTATGATGCCCCAATCACACTTCCACATCATAAGTTTGTATGTGTTAGAACCTTTCCCTCAGACTACTGGTGAAGTCATTATTTCTTGGTTGGAATGGATCATTTTAACAAATGGGTTGAAGCTATGGCTCTCCCCGCTAAGACTGCAAAAGCTGCAGCAACCTTCTTGCATCAATATATCTTTACGCGGCATGTTTGCTACCAGGTCCTCCTATGTGACAATGGAAAAACTTTACTTCAATAGTGGTAAAGCATATTGCCACCTCCATGAGGACACAATAACTCTTCTTGGCCCCATATAACCCATCCACAAATGGTGCCATATAAAGGGTTAATGGACCCTGCTTTCTATACTCTGGAAAATGGCCAGTTCAGACCCTCTCCACTGGGATCTCTACTTACCCAGCATGCTCATGGCCTATTTTATTAGTTACTATCGTATTCTTAAAATGTCCCCTTTCTCTAGTACTAAAAAAAATGTCCCCTTTCCATGTGTTATATGGGAGAGAACCTGGGATGGCAGCTTTATTAGCTAAAACTATCTTCTCTGACAGGACTGATCCTAAACAAGCCATAAAAAGCTGGCACAGCACATCATGCAATTACAGTCTGAGTCTAAGACTAACTTGGGGAAAACTATTACCAAAGAAGGTCAAGATGCTAATGAAAGCAGGGCCCCACTCCCATTTTACAAAATCCGACTTGTACTGTATTACCACAATCAGATCACTCCTAGGAGTGAGAAGCTCAGGTCTATCTGGGAGGGACCATTTGTAGTCATATATAAGCGAAGGGATGAATAATACATCAAATTTTTTTTCTGGAGTAACCATCAACTGAGGCCATGGCCAGTTTTTACACCTTTATTCACCCCCTAACACTCTTAAAGTGGGTAATGTTGGACAATTGAAAGTCCAATATTGTAAAATGAGCGTTTTGGATGAAAATGAAAACAAAATCGGCCAAAAGATCCTGGTCAATTCCCAGTGGAACCCCTTGAATTGGGGTAACACTTCTATTAATATTCATGCAAATAACACGAGTTTAGGAAGTCTGATTGCACCAATTTGTCAACCAAGTCTGGGGAGCTATTTCAAGGTCCTTCCCCCTCTTACAAAAAATTTAGCATAACCAACACGGTGTAGACTGGCCCTTTTATAGGGTGGAGGGGGTCCTGAAAGGTGAAAATATTTTCACGCCCAATGATTGAGTAAAATATATAAAATTATTGCCTCATGGACATATCATACCTGCAATTGACTTTCCATTGGCTGTTTTGTCAAAGTGAGATGAGTCTCCAAAGATCTTATAGATCAAATCCCCATATTCTCTAATCTGGACATTACTAAGCTAATCTGAACTTCACACTGATCTTCCTTCAAACCTCAATTTAGCTTAAATACTAAGCTGCTAGATACCAAGAGGGTTTGTTTCTTAACCTCCCCGTGGTTACTAATAAAAAATCAATAATGATCTAACCTTTTAATTACTATAATATTAGTTTACTATAAGTGGTCAATTAACGACTAATAATTAAATATCCCTAAAATATAGAATCGGAATCTTGAAAATATTTGTGGAATTCAGATGCAAAATGCACCAGTGAGCAACACAAAAAGCCTAAAATCCAACAGTTATAATATAAGGGTTTGGCTTCACGTGCATTTAGAATTCTCTACTATTTTTAGTCACTTAGAAAAAGTACTAAAATTCACCAACTACAATATAAATAATTAATGGTTATATATAAAAATAGGGTATACCAAAAATTAATGCTTCCAAAATAAATTTTAGAGGTTTACTGAATAAAACTGTTACAAATATAATCACACATATCAAACTGTGCTTGTTTTACTTAGCATTAAACTTAAGTAAAATACTATCACCACTTACTAAATATCTATGTTAATTTATATAGCACTAAATAATAAAGAAGCGTAGATATTATAAAGAAAATTCTGATTTTAGTTGATACCTTTAATCAAGTCTAAAATTTTACACCTATAAATTTTAGTTACTTAAAAAGTAGTTCATAATCAACAAATCAGCTGTAATGCTGATTATATATTATTATTTTATAGTGAGTAATACCTAAAAATAACATTTATAAGTTGAAACGGGATTGAAAGCTAACAAGGTTCCAATATGACTGGATGATAAGCTATATCTCTTGTGGTTCATAAATTAAATTAGAGGCAAGCCTCAATATTGAGTAAATAATTATGTCAATGCAAAGTGAGTTCAATCAAAGAAATAATGGTTCATCAAATTTGGGTTATTCTGCCAAAACCTCAAAGTTAAAATGAAACCCTAGGTCATAGCAAATAGAGAGTTTACAAAGAAGAGCGTGTTGATCTGCCAAGAAAATATTGAGGATTAGGAGGTGAGAGTGAGAGGAGGGAGTTTTTTGTATGAAGAAAGATAGGAGTAGTAAAACATAATAAAAGTAGCCGTTAAGTTTATTCATAAATAAATTGGTATCATTAGGGAAATAGTCCTTATTAAATACTTTATTACTATTAATATCAAGGGCCAGAGATCCACATATTGCTTGTCTGTTGCTCAGTAGGTTTTACCCTGTGCAACCAGTTCAGCGGAATCAGAAAATTCACCAAAAGTTAACAATGGTGCTCACCACAGATGTACATTGATCAACTTTTTAAATAGCTTCATATTTGCCACTCAATGGCACAACCAGTTCCCTTCAATGGGGTACTACCCCAGTTTATTGAGTTACCATAATATACAGAACTGAAGCTTGCCTTGGATACACTGCTTCAGGATAAAAAAATGCTTTTATGCAAATATAAAAAATAACTGATCAACTTGCAAAGGGTTTTCATCATCTGCACCCGTCTTTGGCTGAACCAACCAACTTACCAACCTTGTGGGTGACACTACTGAGTGGCTATACTGTGCGGAGTATTGATTAAATGAGGTTGTTAGGGAAGGGGAGGTATGCAGTGACAAGCTGCCCCCATTTAATCATGATGGAAATATACATGGGGTTTTCAAGCGGTTTAAATTTGCCATAGAGGGGGCTTCCAATCAGCGAAAGCTAAATTATTGTTATCCACTTTGGATGTTGCTAGCGCTGGTCAGGTCACATGTTGCCTTAAGAATAGTACCGTAGCATACCAAGAGGTGAAGGAGACTTTGATCCATCTGTTTTCAGGCAAGGCAAAAATGGCTCAGTGAAAGGCAGAGTTTTTAGAAATATCTTTTCAAAAAAATGAGTTCTTTGGTAAAGTTTGTGGAGATATTTATAACTGAGGCTCATGTGTTGTTGGGAGCAAAATTTCCTTCTAAAAAGGAAATGGGCATAGCAATAATGGCGACTATCAAGCCATATCAAGAACTGTATAATGCTATGTCATACATTCTTCAGAAGATGCAGAGATACTAAAAATTGTTAGTCATTGACGCCATCTATCCGTCGCTTTTAGTGCTTTCAATGTGGAGCAGAATGCTCCTGCATCCGCTACCAGATTTTCATCAGGACTGGGATCCCAATGACACAAGTTCAAACCGTTGGGTAATCCTTGTCCACTTAACGTGTTGGTAGTTCCTTTTTGTCACATTATTATCATTCAGCTTATCTGGCCCAATAACAACCCAACATTTATTATATAACCCAGACCTTTGGGGATGATATAGAGACCATGACCATTTACGTATGCTTGTTTCTTGTATGGCAAGGATGTCATTATGAAGCTAGCTGTCCGGGTAGTATGAATGCTCATGAGGTACTGGATGACCTGATTGAACAGGGAAAAGGGCGAGCGGAGTATAGATGGGATGCTCAACTTCTGCTGATTCTAACCTAATTGTCCCTAATGAATCCCACAAGTCACTTTGTGTCATGCCTGGTACACTCCCTGATGATATACTATATCAACACATCCCCTACAATATATTGGCCTCAAACTGAGGGAGAAGTCCCAATAACGTAGACTCAGAGTTCCATCAAGATGTGCAAAAGCCTTACTCCTGGAAAATCTTTGAGCGGAATGGTACAGTCGATGGTGAGTTTTCATCAGATGTTGCAACCCTAGAGGGGGTGACTGTGGTGATCCCAGTAAAACAAATTGCCCAGGAGTATCCTTATGTCATCATTGGTATTATCATTTTTCTGGATAACTTAAAGCCCTTGGATGTTCATGTAAAAAACTAATGATTCCTCTTATTCAGAGTGTACATACTGTGATATCTTCATGCAAAATAACGAAATCTGGGTGATAATAGACACTGACACTCACATCAATGTTATATCCACCAAGATCATGGCTAGGCTTCTGCTGAAGCCTGATGTGGAACACCAAGTAGTGTACAGGACAGTGGGGGCAGAGCACTGTGTTTGAAGGAGCTTACAGTGCGTTGCCTCTGAGGTTTAGTTCTGTGGGTGCATCCACTCTGCTGGTGGTTCTGCCTAACAATCATCATGACATGTTGAATGGAGCCACATTCATACTGCGATTCAGGGTGGTGATTGATATAGTGAAAGGAACACTTAATTTTTGGGACAACAGATTTAATTTACTTTACCTCCAGTAGAGTCCCAGAAGACCAATCAGCTCCAGTCAAATTAATCTTGCATATAGTGATGGGGTGATTCCTATACATTATTGGAAGACAAAGGGTAGAACCCAAGAGCTTCCTAACCATATTTATGAGTACAGTGGGATTCCACTATGAGCTGCAAGTGCTTTAAGCATACCTTCTGGGCATCAGGTCATAATAGGGACAGAGCTCAAATAAATATCTTGGAAGGCCTATATGGTGAGATTATGGGGTCCTACCAGCAATTGAAGCTCAAAATCTATATGGCTCCTGGGCTCCTGTTACCAGGGCGGGGGGAAGTGAGGGTATTGATAGCAAACTTGCAGAAGGAGTCTATATAGGTTTAGTGGAATCATGTGGTGGCTTATCTGCATCTGATTTCTATCAATGAGGCTCACCAGATACATGACTTTGGTTTGTGGAAAGATCTTGGGCTATCTTTAAAACCCTTCATCTGGTGTAATGACTGTGGTTCCACATGAGGCTATAACTGGTTTGTTGGAGGACCAGAAGGACAGGGTGATGGATCTGTTTGAAAAGTATCAAACCATTTTTGCATCCAACAATCACAACTTAGATGTACATGCAGGATCATACATTGGTTGGATATGGGGGATCATTCTCCTATCCAGTCATGGCCTATCCATCGCTCCAAGGTGGCGAAAGAAGTTTTATCCACTGAGATAGAAATTGATTGAATAGGGAATGTTAAAGCCATCAAAGAGTCCCTAGGCATCCTCAATGCTAATCGTCAAGAAGAAAGATTGCACCAGTTGAGTAGTAATTGATTACCAGAAAATTAATAGCATTATAAAAAAGACTTGTACCCGCTTCCATAGACTGATGATGCTTTAGATCGGCTATGCAGTGCCAAATATTTTTCCTCTATGGACTTGTTATTGGGGTACTGGCAAATCAAATTGCCAGTGGCAGAATAAGAGAAGTGCACTATAATTACCTTGAGAGGGTTGTTCCAGCCTACACATATGCCACAAGGTTTGTACATTGCCCCAGCTATGTTCCAGCAGGCTATGGACACTATTTTGGGTGACCTGAAGCTGTCTTGCGTTCTAATCTACCTTGACATTATAATATGTTTTTGAAGACATTCATGGATCAATTAGCTCACTTAGAACAAGTGTTCTGCCAACTTGCTGAAGCTAACATAAAAATTAAGCCCCAAAAGTGCCACTTTTTAAGGAGAAGTTGGAATAGCTTAGGTTCGTGGTAGACTCTAAAGGGCTCAGTTCACAGATGGCAAAAGTAGAATTGATATGCAAGATGACTCTATCAGGGAAACTGAATCACAGGAGGTCGCTGAAGGGAAAGACACGGGCCAAAGGTGATACAACAAGGCCAAGTGACCCAACAAAATAAGAGACGTTTAAAAGGTCAGTACTTTGTTTTCATATAAATCTTTGGAGCAAAACGCACAGCAAACTGGCCACAACCATCAGGGACAAGAGGCCCTGGGAACTGGTAAGGGTGGCGTAAAATCTAGAAAAAAGGCCAGAAAATGAAGGAGGCAGAGCAGGTAAATAGGTGACAGAGTTGGTGGAGGGCTCACGTAAAGCAATGAGTGCAAACCAGAGCGGTAATGAACTTCAGCCATCACAGAATTTCGGAGAGGTTTGTTTTTGTTAATGAAAACAGAAATTATACAGGAAACTGGCCCAAAATTTCTAGACTTTGCTAGGGTGATCAGTATATCTGAGAAAAGTAAAGCCTTTCTCATCTTGGACTTAATTTATAGGGGGTTAATTACAAGAAATCCAAAAGGATATTGAAATTTGATATGAGCTAAAAATTTGTCAATCTTCAACAAAATCAAAATTTTTCAAATTTGACAAGATTTCTTAACCTCATATCTTGTAATTTTCTGGGCGTTAAGTTTGATTCCCACATGGTTTTTTCCTCAAATAAGCCATTTTCCTCAGGCCTGGCTGGCAAATCCAAAACCACTTTTTTGTCAATGACCTTAGAAAAGTCACCATTGACCCTAAGGGGTTCTAGTCTCTTCCCCAAGGTCTTATTGGACTTGACTTCATAAGGGCGGTTTTTTTCAGGGAATATGTTACTAGCTATGACAGACTCATCTGGGTAACAAACAGGATATACGGGTGTTTTTAGGTATGGTCAGTTACTACCAATGGTACATTCCAAATTTTAGCTGTATTGGGGCTCCACTCTTTGAGCTACTTAAGAAAAATGCTAACTTTAAGTGGACTGACAGTTGTCAAAAATGCTTTTGATGTCTTATGAACTGCGTTGGCTAGCGCAACTGTTTTGCAATACCCAAATTTTGTGAAGGAATTTATTGTACAAAAAGATGCTTCCCTTTCCGCTGTAGGGGCCATGCTATCCCAAAAGGATGATGATGGTGTGGAGCATCCCATTGCATATTATAGCCAGAGTTTAACAGGTCCTGAACAAAAAAACTGTTACTGAGCAGGAGTGCTTAGTGGTGATATATGCATATAAATAATTCTGGGTCTACCTCCACTAAGTTAAATTCAAAGTTGTCACAGAAAATGCATCCTTGCAGTGGCTGCAGAATTTGTGGGAACCTGAAGGGTGGCTCTTGCAATGGGCCCTGAAGCTCCAAGCATATAACTTTGAGACTGTACACTGGCAAGGGGCAAAACACCAGAATGCTGATTGTCTCACATGATTATAAACCGTTGTCATTACAGTGGATTTGGAAGACATCATGTATGAGAAGACGGTGTTGGGCAAATATCATGATGAACCACCACAAGTGATCAAATTTCTGGATGGGCTTAGACAGGATACCTTCTTAAGTGATAGGGAATTATATAAGTTGATTGTAGAATCAACGCTGAGTTTCTCAAAACCCTCCGCCAGGCCAGCAATTATCTTGGATGCACATAGGGCGGTAGGTCATGAAGGGTTGCAGAAAATGCTAGAGTTCTTGTAACCCCGTTACTATTGGGAGAGTATGCACTATGATGTTCTTAAGACGGTTGATTCTTGTCATAAGTGCTAAGTGGAGAAACCATTCCACAAGAAGACCACCAAACAGCTGTTTAAGCCTCAATTCACATGGCATACTGTTTCTCTCAATATGGTGGTGCCTCTTCCAACTGGCGCAAACCGCTCAAAGTATATAATAGTAGCTATTAATCATTTGACAAGATGGGTGGAAGCAATGGCAATCAATGATTTAGGGGCTGTTACCACCACCAAGTTTATCCTGGAGTATGTCATGCAGTGCCATGACTACCGTAGTCATATCCTAATGGACAATAGAACCAATTTCTCGTCACATATCCTGCCCAAGTTGAACAAACTAATAGCGATCCATGGGGTCTTGACTACACCATACCACCCTGAATCTAATGGAATGGTGGAACAGATCAACTTAACATTGGTAAATATTTTCTGCAAGCTTATAAAGGATCAGCCCTTGGAATGGTGTACTTTATTATCCACCACCATCTTCAATTACAATATTAGCTATCATTTGGCAACAGGGAAAAGTCCCTTCCAATTACTTTATGGAAGATATCCAGACTTGCCAGCCTTTCTTTATTCCTATGTGGAAGATACTGGCAGAGTAGAGCTTCAGCGCTATTTGACTACTTTAACCAACATGCTGATTAAACTCCAAACTGAAGCATATTCCACCATTTTGGCCAAGAAGATTTGGGATCAGGAAGCTGACCAATGTAGATGCAGCAGCCTCCCCCAGTTCAGGGTAGGAGATCTTGTTATGTTCCATGATCAACATGGGTTTGGAAGAAGGAACAAGCTTGCCAACATATGGATTAAACTGTTTGAGATAATATAGAAGATGAGGTTGTCACCTACACTATTAAGGAGCCTGCAGGTGGTTGACTTATCAACTGAGTACATGCAAAGTTCCTTTAGCATACAAGCAATAGGAGTTTATCATCCAGCCAAGGGTATAAATTTTGAGATTCTGATATAACTGGATGATAAGCCATAATTCTTCCAGATTATAAACTAGATTTGAGGTGAGCTTTAAGATTGAGCAATTGATTATGTTAATGTGAATTAAGTTTGATCAAAGAAATAATGGGTCATCAAATTTGGGAAATTTTGCCAAAGCCTCAATGTGCAAATGAACTTTAGGTCATAGCAAATAGATAGTTTACTAAGCAGAGCGTGTTAATCTGCCAAGGAATACTGAGGATTAAGAGTTTAGCGTGAGAGTGAGAAAAGGGAGTTTTTTGTATGAAGAAAGATATGAGTAGAAAAGAGTAACATAATTAGCCATTATGTGTATTCTTAAATAAATTGGTAGCATTGGGGCAATAGTTCCTTATTACATACTTTATTATTTCCAAAATATTGAGGGTCATAAATCCTCATATCACTCATCTGTTGATCAGTGGGTTTTAACCTGTGCAACCAGTTTGGTGGAATCAACCAAATCCACCAAAAGTTAACAAAAGCTTAAATTTATAAACTATTAAGAAAAAGAAAATGACAGGTCTACCTTTGTTGCAGTCGGTGTCTGTAAGTCCCAGGGAACGTCCTCTGGGTGTTGACCAGGCCATTTACCCATTTCTGAGTAAGAAGGCACTGAAGAGGATGGCTGTACCCCTCATTACTCAGGGAAATCTCGCTCACATAGTAGATGAGCGCTGGGTAACAGCTCTCCCACTTTGAATCCTGTTTCCTGTACCCACACTAACCTCAGCAGAACTGTTACAAGGAATCAGTGAAATCTGCGCTGAGATCACCAAAAAAAATTGATTGTAACCAGTTCAAGTGGCAATTCACCCAATGCTCAGATTTTAAATGGTCAAAAAGGTATGAAGGCTGATCTATTAGCTGGAATGCCCAACGGTTGTGATTCAATTAACATGATGATTAGAAAAATCTCTCCCCTCCCAAATCTGGAATGCATCACCCCCAATGGGCATTTTCCTGCTGACAAATTGGGCATTGCGCCTGATGCAATCCCATTGACCAAACAAATAGCCCAGCGACTGAGCACGGATGGGTTGGGCGTCCTGAACCCATTCCCAACCAAATGGGCCCACCTCTATGTGGGGTGGCCTTGGGGGATTCCCACCACTCGTTGGGCTAAACACCATCACACCAACTGTTGGAAACATATTTGAGCTTTGGTTCAGACGTTCAAGTTCAAACTGACAGTGACTCGGCCTACCGCCAAATTTTGCAATGACAGTTCCCAAGGAACTAACCCATCCATTTCCAAATAATTCGCTGGTTAGGTCGAATTTGAGGGACCTAATCCCAGCTTGGCTTTCCCCCAAATTGACTACTATTTAATCAGTTGCATCACACTGAGAAAATTGTTGGTCAATTTTTTCTTTCCTAAATTTCCATTAAAATTCTTCCCAAAATCAGTTTTTACATGTTAAAAATTAAGCTGCCTTATCCGCTGGCATTCTCATACCCCTTGGGGTTAACGGCTGTGTGCATCTGGTACTTTATTTTGTGCTTATATAAAATTCTGTCTCACCAGCAGATATTGGTAGAACTCTTTCCCAGTTTCATATTCTTCATATCAGCAGCAGTGCCCAGGGCATTGTGGTTTGCTGTTCAGATGCTCTGACATCTGGGCTGGCAGGCCAGTCTAATTCTTACTTGCTGTTCGCCTGACATAATTGACAAACCATTATTCCTAGCCATTTCCGCCTTTCTCATGTGTGTAGGCGCAGCAATGGTTCCTTCTTTTCAACTGAGCCAGGTTGTAAAGAAAATTATCTCTGATCGCATTAGACCATCCATACTCAAACCTCCAAAACCATACCCCATAGTTGCCGCGGCTATTTGCCCATTGGTTTCCCTGGTTCCCACCACCATCTCTTTGGTATCGCTGGATTCATCCACAGCTACCAATAAGGAGAACTACGCTTACTTCTTAGTACATATGAAAATTAGTGTTGGTTCTCATCACGTCTCCTTTGAGGCCCTGGTGGACACTGGAGCCATGGGATTTTTATGAGTGTTGAATTGGCGCAACAATTAAAGCTGGGAATGGATGCGGTCTCCTCAATGATGGTGGCCTCATCTGCTTATCAGCCCTTATATATCATTTGCGAACAGTACCTTTTTCAATCCACCAGTTCACCTTCTGCAATCACTTTTTGGCTATTCTGGACTTGGTGTTTCCGGTGATCTTAGGTGTGGGGTGGTGGCATTAACAACATGTGAAGATTAATTTAGAGTCCAATACGTTGTCATTTACTAATGATCATTCAGAGGGATAATTCCCTTTAATCAATACCCTCAAGAAGGTACAAGGAACTAGCTCTATCTCTACCCTAGTCACTCCTGCAGGCGTTCTGGCCAATTTTCCCAAAAACTTAATATGCTATTGGAGAATCTTCAAGATGGCAAAGGTGGATCGCCTGCCTAAACACACCAGGTATGATTGTGGGTTTTGAACGACTGTGGAGTTGGTGAACATCAATTGTCCGTTGTATCCCCATACAGCGGAGGAAGAAGTTGCACTCAATACCTGGTTGGACGATATGTTAAAAAAAGGTTGGCTGTTCAAGGAGACCTCACCTGTCAAATCCCCCATCATCTTTGCCAAAAAAGCGGATGGTTCTCTCCATCCCTGCATGAATTACAGCCATTTGTATAAAATAACAGTTACTGATCCCTACCCATTGCCTCTGGAGCAGACAATCAGTCAGGCAATCGCCAAATCCCGAGTGTTCTCTAAGCTGGATCTGGTGAACGCTTTCAACCAAATATGGGTAATGGAAGGACAGGAATAGTTAACAGCAATCTGGATGAAGCGCGGCATTTTACAATTTCGTGTAATGCCTTTTGAGCTGAAGAATGCTTCCGCTACATTCCAACAGATGATTGATAAATGCACTGGGTGACCTCCAGTTCACTTGTGCTGTTAAATACATTGATGATATTCTGGTTCACTCCCTGACTCCCAAGCAACATGCAATTGACTTTCAAGCAGTGTTGGTCGCCTTGCATAAAGCAGGGTTGTTTTTCAAAGCTTCCAAGTGTGAGTTTTATAATGAGGAGGTTACTTTTCTTGGGAACCTGGTTCTTAAGGATGGTGTCACAATCCCTCCCAACAAGTTAGATGCAATCCAAGAATGGCCAACCCCAACTACCCAGAAACAATTATGGAGTTTCTTGGGAACATCATTTTCTTAAAAAGTTCTCCCCCGCACTCTCTCAGCTCGCCGCCCCACTCCACCCACTCACAGGGAAAAATGTACCTTTTTATTGGACAGAAAAATGCCAACAGGCGTTCAAGTCAATTAAAGAGGTGTTCATATCCCCTCCCATTTTAAAACACGCCAATCCCACCAAGCCATATATTGTTGCATGTGACGTGTCATCAGTAGCTGTTGGAGCAGTGTTGCTCCAGGAGCACAATGGTTTGGAACACCCAGTCGCCTACTTTTCCTGAAAGTTTACCTCTATGGAGCAGTCTTAGGCTATTTATGACAAGGAGTTGGCAGCTGTTGCATGGGCCCTAACTCATTGGAGGTACCTGTTACAGGGTGCCCGACATGAATTAACAGTTCACACAGATCACCAGGCCTTGTTGTACTTTTGTAAACCCCAAAAATTGGCACACCGACAAGCCTGAACCTATCAGGACCTGTGCAGTTTCAACTACAAATATGAATTTGTAAAAGGTGCACTAAATGTACTTTCCAATCTTCTCAGCTGCAGCCCCACCCACAGTTCCGCGGATCTGGAGGAAATGGATCACGTTACTGTGATTCCTAGCACCCAAATCTTGTCACTTGTTCCCCCTGTCATTTCTTTCATCGCTCTGGCTCCTGACGCTCCATTAGTTGCTCAGGTATCAGCCAGTCAAATGGTCTGCCCTGAGGGCATGGAGTTGGTCGAGCAGTTATCCCACCAGAAGCCTAAACATTCCCTATACTCACCAAAGGAGGGTCTTATATATTTTAGATATCGCGTTTGGGTTCCCCCTTCTTTCTGAAGTGAGGTATTTTGCGCCCATCACGACCCCCCCACAGTTGGTCACCCTGGTTCTAAGAAATGCATCAATTTGATCAAACAGACCTACAATTGGGCAGGTTTGACAAAAGAAGTTCCAGGCTGGATCACCAAGTGTGTTACTTGTGCTAGGGCCAAGTTGTACCGCTCTGGTAAAAATGGCCTCCTGCATCCCTTACAGCAGGCGGAGGGTCCATGGACATCAGTGTTAGTGGATTTATTGTCGAGCTCCCCTGTTCTAATGGGTTCACAGCAGTGATGGCAGTGGTGGATCACTTTATAAAATTTTCCCTCTTTATTCCCTGCACTTATGCAATTACATCTGAAGAAATTGCCCACTTTTTTGTACTCCATGTATTTTCAATGTTTGGTCTCCCCAGGAGATCATCAGCGACTGTGGTTCCCAGTTCACCACACAGTTTTGGAGTGAACTCCTATCAATCCTGAAAATATCCCCTGTTTCTCCACGGTGTATCACCCTCAGTCTGATGGCCAGACTGAGAGGGTCAATCAAGTTCTTGAACAGTACCTGAGTTGCTATGCTACAGCCATGCAGAATACTTGGGCTGATGATCTCCCCCTCGCCCAATTTGCATACAACAATGAAACCCACGCGACCATGGAGTTTTCTCCTTATGAAGCAACGTTGGGTTATAATCCTTCGTTTTTGGTCAGACTGTGCTTGCAGCCAGAGGTTCAAGCTGCCGCGGATCATGCTACTCATATTAGATTGACTCAAGGCTTAGTGCGGGAACACCTCACTAAAGCTATAGTTGACTACAAGCAGTTTGTGGATTGGAAGCATCTTCCAGGTCACAAGTTTACAAAGGGTTCTTACATTATGCTCAACACTCGTCACTTAAAATCCAGGCTCCTTCCCACAAATTCGCCAGCAAACATTCAGGACCCCATTTGGTGGAGGAGGTATTGGGTAAAGGGCGTTCTGACTGAAGCTCCCCCTCATTGGAAGCAGCATCCCATTTTCCATGTTTCCCAGCTGTTGCCCTTCAAGGGTGCAATTCTCACAGAACTGGAACCAATTATTGTTGATAATGAAGAGGAGGCTGAGGCAGAAGCTATCCTGGCATCCCAGAAATCCCAACGTTCTGTACAATATCTCGTGGCCTGGAAAGGGTATCTGGCCTATGAAAACAGTTGGGTCAGGGTGCGCGATTGTGAGAATTGCATGGACCTGGTTGATGCGTTCCATTTATCCCACCCAAAGCTCCCCGTCCCCCCAAAAAGTTGCAACTGTTATGGCAATCAAATTACCCAAGGCGCACAAGAATATGGCTCTTGTGCAGTTCCCCAGTGGTGGGGCCCTTCCCTTGGGAAAAGGAAAGGGTAATGTAAGTCCTGGGAAACGTCCTCTGGGTATTGACTGGGCCATTTACCCATTTCCGAGTAAGAAGGCGCTGAAGAGGATGGCTGTACCCCTCATTACTCAGGGCAATCTTGCTCACATAGTAGATGAGCGCTGGGTAACAGCTCTCCCACTTCGAATCCCATTTCCTGTACCCACACTAACCTCAGCAGAACTGTTATGAGGAATCAGTAAAATCTGTTCTGAGATTGCCAAAATAAAATAAATCTTAACCAATTAGAGTGGCAATCTGCCCAATGCTCAGATTTTAAATGGTCAAAAAGGTATGAAGACTGATCTATCAGCTAGAATGCCCAATGGTTGCAATTTGATTAACATGATGATTGGAAAAAACTCCCCTCCCAAATCTGGCAGGCATCACCCCAATGGGCAGCTTCCTGCTGACAAATTGGGTGTTGCGCCTGATGCAATCCCATTGACCAAACGAATGGCCCAGTGACTGAGCATGGGCAGGTTGGGCATCCCAAACCTGTTCCCAACCAAATGGGCTCACCCCTATGTGGGGTGGCCTTGGGGGATTTCTGCCACTCATCAGGCTAAACACCATTGCACCAACCATTGGAAACATAGTCAAGCTTTTAGTTCAAATGTTTGAGGTTGAACTGACAGCGACTTGGCCTGCTGCCAAATTTTGCAATGACAGTTCCCAAGGAACTAACCCACCCATTCCCAAGTAATTCACTGGTTAGCTCGAATTTGAGGGTCCTGATCCTGGCTTGGCTTTCCCCCAAATCAACTACTATTTAATCAGTTGCATCACACTGAGAAAATTGTTGGCTAATTTTTCTTTCCTAAATTTTCATTAAAATTCTTCCCAAAAAATTAGTTTTTACATGTTAAAAATTAAGCCGCCTTATCTGACAACATTCTCATACCCCTCGGGGTTAACAGCTGTGTGCATCTGGTACTTTATTTTGTGCTTATATAAAATTCTGGCTCATCAGCAGATATTGGTAGAACTCTTTCCTGGTTCAATATTCTTATTATCAGCAGCAGTGCCCTGGGCATTCTGGTTTGCTGTTTGGATGCTCTGGCATCTGGGCTGGCAGGTCAGTCTAATTCTTACTTGCTGTTTGCCTGACAGTGTCGGACATTTTTTTTTAGTACTAGATGGTCCCAACCCAGCGGACATTTACCTTTGCAGACTAGAAATCAGAATGCTGTAGGTCAAGTTCTTCCAAAAAGGAAAATGTCAGCCATTTGCAATATTCTGATTTTGTTAAGAGTTTGTTTAATATAGTAAAAATGCAAAAGTCAATGAAATTGGCCAAAAGTCCCTGGCTGATTCTCAGTGGAACCTCATTAATCAGGGAATCACCAGTTTGAAACCCAAACGGGCATTAGTAAAATCAGTGGGTCAGATTTCTCTGACTACACCATGGACCTTGGGGGAATCATCACAAGGCACTCCCCTGATCCCAATGAAGTCTTTCAACACATTTGCATGGTACCCCCCTTTTATAGGTTTTGCAGAGGTCCCCCAAGGTGCATGAAATTTCTCAGGCGGTGATTGACTCAATTTTATAAAAATGTTACCTCATGGGTATGTTTGGGCCAATCATAATTCCTTTTCCTTTGCTCCACTGCCCTGATGTGAGTTCTGAGTTATAATACGCTATTCCTGCATATTTTCTAATTCCGACTCATGCAGGCTATTCCAAACAAATTCTCAAATTCCCCCTCAACCTTCAAATTTACTTTAAATACTAGATAATTGGAGGTTAAGGAGTATCGTTTTCCCCTTATTGCATGGCTAATAAAAATCATAAAAACACATTTTATTAGCACTTTATTTATTTATTAAAATTTTTATACAATCTTTGTGGAATTCAGAAAAGTCAAGCACCAAGCAAGCACAAATCAGCTGGATTCCCAAAGTGGGGTGATGTACCTTACAACTCAATCTTACAGCTTAGATTATTTAGTACTGAATTTTGTGCATCTCACTAATTGGATCAGTATTTTTCCATTTATAAGATAAATATAGAATATATAAAAGCTAACTTATTATTAATCAAACAAACCAAAATATACCCCTGATAGTCATTTTTTAAACAAAACTGTGGGGCAGAAAACTTAATTTTTCCCAGGAAGCATTTTTAAACAAGTATCATCTTAGTTATAGAGTCTTCAAGACAAACAATTGGTTGATTTATCTTCAATTATATGGGCATTAAGTTTAATAAGAATATTCTTTATTATAAATTAAAATTTTCTTTGGTGCTCAAATAATATTAATCCCACTTATATAGTCAAAATATAGCCTAATAACCAGTACTGAACTACGCTTACCTATTAGATCAACTATGCTAACATGTTGCACTGCTTAAAAATAAGGTATAAAACTGAAAAACAAATGAATAGAATCTTGTAATTAAGTTTGAATTTTTCTTAAGTTCAAGTATAAGTTGGCCAAAGCACAAATGGTGATTGATACTTAAACGATATCATGTTTACTATAGTTTAATAGAATAGTATTTCTGGTCAAAAATTTTAGCTCGAAAGTGAGGTTATCTAGAATTTGCGAATTCTTTCTTTGAGTTTAATTTGATATTTGTATTATTCGATACTCATACGATATTAGGTAACTAAATATTGAATCTAATTTAAAGAATCGGGGCTTGATCATTAAAGCTCATTTAAATTTTGGGTTCAGAATTAAATCGAACGAAATGATGCAGAATAAAGTTTGGCAGCTCAATTATTCTAAAAATCTAGTTTAGCGTTCTGCCCACTTCACAAAAGTTTCAGGATAAAGTTTAAGGATCAACTAAACTTTTAAATCACGCGAGTTTCTCCAACCTTTTTGCAATTTATGTTACTCTTTTGTAAAATGGATTCAAACTTCAATGGATCCTAGATTCCGTAATTGCAATTAGAGAGTCTGAATTGATTTAATCTAATACTAAACCAGAGATAATGTCATTCATCCATTTTTATCTTATTGATAGATTAAGCTATGACACTCATACTGATAACTAATGATCAGTAATGTAAAGGGGATGAAATTGCCAAACGCAGTTGTTACCTTTTATAAAGATTTAAACTTTAAATCATATAAAATCCAACTAGGATTATGCGATCAGATTAAGTCCTGATCATCATTAAGGAGATTATGGATTGATAAACTTTCTTAACTAAAATCTAAATTTTAAGGTTCTTTGATCGAACTGATCTACTAGATCCTAAATTAAAAGTAATTTACATACAATTAACTTCTAGCCCTGAAGCATTGGATGTACATAGATTCTTTGTGAAATTTAATTAAAAGCCAAGTGGTGAGCTGAAATGTGGGGTATAAAAGCAATCACAAGTCTTTTAAGAAAATAAGCTATTGTTAAAAATTCCAAGATGGTTATTTTGATTAACTTCCAAGCTAGCGACTGTGCTCGTGTCCCTTCTAACTTTTACCACAAGCTGATTGACGTCTTACTTCAAAAATGCCAAGCCATGAGTTCTAGTTGCTGTCTCGATTTGCCCAAAGACCTTCAGCAGAATGATTTACCTTTAATCGCTAAGGAGATGTGGCACAGTTCATTGGGTGGAATGGTTTTGGCCAAACGCCAGTTTGATGAAGAGTATCTCAACTCAATGGCAACCCAAGGCAATCAGTTTAAAGGTTATCTGAACTGCATCAAATTCCATGCCGACCAATACTTTACATAATTACTGGAAGCAGTCAACCAATTGGACAGTAAAACTGTGAAGGGCGCCGATTTGGTGAGTTTAACACCCAATTCCCTTCAATCCAAGTTTCACAAGTTGAACCAATGGTTTGGGATGTTTGATGTCTTGAGTTTATCGGACCCAAAATCCAAGGTTCTATCACTTGCATCTGAGTACTGGTTTAAAGTTATGGCTCTTGCATCCAAACTTTACTCATAGTTCATTAAACATTATTTTGCAAACTCAAAAATCGTTTTTTAGTATCTTTAATTTTTTGATATATAATTTTTCTTTATTATGCTAGTATTCTGAAAACTGAGCATTTATATCACATTCTCAAATCCTATTTCCATGATAATCAAAAACGATGATTTGCTAGACCAACTAAACTTTGGTTCTCGGTTCCATCTTATCCCATTTGGTCAAGTACATCATTTGTTTTTCTCCGATTACTTCCTGTATAACCCATGCCTTAATGTGTGTAAGCATAAAATAAGAATTTTATTAAAGCTAAAGGTAAAATTTCATATAGAGTTTATTTGGTTAATTTCTAAGGTTGGATAGATATCATCTGGGACAGATTTAGATTTAACATTTTGTGCTCCAGATTGATTTCATTATAACTTCTAGTCATTAACTCTTTAGAGGGCTTATTGAAAATGTATTAAAAATACCAGAATACCAAGTACCATGTAGTACACTAAATAAACCCATTTAATAAAGAAAACTTTATTTGTTTTATAGTTTAACTTTGTTGCCATTTTTATAATATTAGCACTAATTAATAATAAACAGTATACTAAGATATATTTCAACAAAAAATGAAGTTCAAACTCAATGATCTGATACTAAGGTTAGTAGACTCTTTTAGGGTAAAAAATTAATATTAAACCAATAAAAGGCTAAACTTTAAACTTTATATAAGATTTACTAATTAGATGAAACAATTTAAATTAACTCTTAATCTCTACAACAATAGTTAGTCCTAATTTCTGTATCTTTATACCTAATGTTGATAAATTTAATCTTCCTTAAAATTAAAAAAAACATCTAAAATTTCAATTAAACATGTTCCAAACTCATGCTAATTATCCATTTTTAAATTCATATATAAAATATTTTAATTTTGGGAATAACCTCTAAAGGTTAATGATAAAGCTTCAGTTAACATCTATAATATTCTGAACCTATGAAATTTCATGATTCTTTTTTTTAATATCAGAAGTGTCATGTTATGTTATTTGTATAGTCTTTGTTAAGATTAGAGATAGCCAAGAGAAAACTGCTATATAAGTGAAGGTTCCTGGACACCATAACATCAGCCACAGACTGCAAGGTGATTCTCTACCTTTTGGTCAACTCATGAAAAGTGAGGGAAGGGTTTCACATATTTTGGAATGGTGAAATTAGGGTGAAAATTTCCAAGTTTTTTTTTGGAATAATTTTTGGAAAAGTTGAACATGAGTTTTAAGCATAGTTTCTTCTTCAATTGGAGCTATCAGTTGGGTCTTTTCCATAGCCACAATGCTTATCAGCACAATATTCATTATTCATAAAATAAAAATAATAAATCCGATTTTTTAAAAATTGGTTTCTAATGGAAAAAAGTAGAGAAATAATTCAACACCCTGCCATAATCAGTGTGCTGGTTTTTAAGGTTGGGCGCTTTGAGGAGGCAGCCTTAGACAAAATAACAATGTTTAAAATTGGAACAATTACTATTCTTGAAGAATTTATAAGTAGTTTTGAACATACCTTTATATAATGCACACAACAATTAAATTTTATTGACCTTACTATTTTGTAAAAGTTTAATCTTTATTTGAAGATCATATTTTGTTTCAATGCAATTATAAACTTGCAAACTCATTTTTTCCTATTATATACCATTTTCTGCCTGATTTTGGGATTATCAAGGATTTATTTTGCTTAAAATTTCACCTGAGGAAAACCTATGTATTACTTTTTTGTTATTGAGGATGTCCTTATTGATCCTCTGATTGAAAGCAGAGTTTATAACCATTTTAGCATTTATATAAATGTTTGAATTTCTGACAGATCTATTTGATTTTCTTCACATAATGCTCTGCTGAACCTATAATAATGAGAAGTTTGGGAGTTGGGAGTAGTGTGAGGGAAGTTAAAAAAGGATGGGAAGAATTTACCCAACGCTCATCCAAGTATGGCCCAGATCCCCTAATCTGGTCAATGTAAGCGCCTTAGGGTTGGTGCCATTCTTTGATCTGAAGGAGTGTAAGGCCCTATCCAGATTGATGACTGGGCCTGGGATCTTTTATTACCCTTTACTTGAAAAACTGGATCCAAACCCCTCAAGGGCTTTTGCTAGTGTATAGTCTAGTGCAGGGTTGAGAGCTAATTAGTGTGAATGGTGGAAGCCTTGGATGGGTGCAGTGATGGAGCATTGTTGGATTTTCAATATGCCAACATTATCCAACTTCATTAAATATATATATATATATATAAATCTGCCTATCCTCTGGGGACAAGACCTTTTAGTGGATGTGGGAGTTTATGTTTTAGATGATAACTATTTTTTGTTGTAATTCATAAACACTATTTAACTAATTCGCCTGATTCAAATCATCAGTTAAAGTGTTTTATCAGGAAGGATCCCTGAAAATATATATTTACATGTTTCAATTATCAATTTAATTATTGGTAATTTAATTATATTAGTCAATTGGAGCTTGTCACCAATTGTCTCAGGGACTTATGATTATCTACTGAGTCATTGACAACGCTTTTGGTAGCTACTTATAAGTTAACCTTTTAGGTAATGTGACCTGCTGTTAATGGTAAAATGTCTCATTATCTAAGGAGGTTGCTAGCTTAATAAGGGTAATCCGATGAGGTTGATCAAAAACATTGGGACAATTTCTCTGATTAAATAGAAGGGGGTGCTTTTATAGCTGGTGGCCATATTCAACTATATGAATGAGGAAGATAATCATTAGGTGAGACTTCAGAGGGTCAATTCATTGGTGACAGCTATTTTCTATTGGGGCACCAACAAAAGAGTTAGGCGCTGGATTCCCTATATGCTCCCTTAATTTTAAGTAAATAAAGCAGATCTTACAAGTCTAAAAGATATTTAATCTGTTGTACATTTTTGTATCTAGTAGATTATAGGATTATAGTTGAGAATCAGATACCCTTTACCTATATATTGATTGTCAAGTTCTCCGTGGCTCCTTTCTAAAGAGAGGAAGGGAGAAGTTACTTTGAGAACTGCTGAATTTATGCTAGTAGGTTAAGTTCTATTGAAAGGAAATAGTTCCTTTGGACTAGACGTTGCCATTTCTAAAGAAAGAGTTGAAGGGATAAAATTTCCCTTGTTGTCTGGATAGTTTATCAGAACCTAAACAATGAGTTGAAGGAAGGTTTCCAGTAACTGCCTTAAAGAGAAATCTGAGAAGAAGTAATAAATTTGGTTGTAGAACTTATTCAGAGATTAATCATCATACTAGTACCATTTACTCACATTTATTATAAAGTTATATTAATGGTTGTTAATTGCACACATCAAAACTTGTGCAGTAGACTTAAGAGTTACATGGAGTAACCCCAGATGAAATTTTACATTTGTGGCTTACTACAGGGGGTATTTGAGTAACTACAGCTAAAAATTTTACATTTGGTGCTTACTACAGAGAGAGAGAGAGAGAGAGAGAGAGAGAGAGAGGAGAGAGAGAGAGAGAGAGAGAGAGAGAGAGAGAGAGAGAGAGAGAGAGAGAGGGGGGGGGGAAGGAGAGAGAGAGAGAGAGAGAGAGAGAGGGGGGGGGGGGGGAGAGAGAGAGAGAGGGGGGGGGGGGGGGGGGAGAGAGAGGGGGGGGGGGGGGGGGGGGGGGGGAGAGAGAGAGAGAGAGAGAGAGAGAGAGAGAGAGAGAGAGAGAGAGAGAGAGAGAGAGAGAGAGAGAGGGAGGGAGAGAGAGAGAGAGAGAGAGAGAGAGAGAGAGAGAGAGAGAAGAGAGAGAGAGGGGCCAAACCTGTGACTTTGGCAGGATCAGCTCATGTTGAAACTGGATCCGCCATAAAGAGGCATGAGAATGAACAAGGATGCTTGGCAGGATAGCTCATGTTGAAACTGGATCCACTGTGAAGTGGCGCAGGGAGAGAGGAAGAAGATCCACTCTGATCAAAATGGAGAGCCCAGTCTGGGGTCTTACAGAAACCACGGAATTGATGAAGCTGACTGAGAATATCCCTTAAATGATGAGGAGTCATAGGAGCCCAACTTGGGAAAATACATGCATTCCAGATCATATTGTTGGTGAGAATGACTAAAATGGTCCTGACACAGCATGAGGCCATGTGAATCACGCTCTGAGGATGTAGCAGCAAGTAGGAAAAGAAGAGGATCTGCATTTCTGAAAATGGCATGAGATTTAATGAGTGAAGACAAGCCTAAGCTCCACTAAAGTCAAGTTTAACCTTTATGGCCAAATCATGACCATAGCCTGATGCGTCATTAATTCCTGAGTTCCTATCTTTTGGTGTATAATCTGGTCAAGAGGGGAGATGTGTTGGAATTTCAGTATGCCCACAAAACCCAGCTTTGTTAGATTATATATATCTGCTTATCCGCTGTGGTAAGACCCTCTAGTTAATATGGGAGTTATTTTTATATAACAACTGAGGTTTGATTTCTGCTAGAACAAAACTAATCTGTGAAGATTTAATTCTTCCAGATTACTAGTTTTTCTTTCAAGAAGGTCACTGACAATGCATTTACATATGATTTGATTATTGATAAAAAAATTTTACTTTAAATATATTAGTTGATCAAAAATGTCACCAATCAACTCAGGGTTTTATGATTAGTTGCTGAGGCGTTGACAACGCTTCTGGTAGCTACTTATGAGTTAACCTTTTAGGTAATGTGACCTGGTGTTAATGGGTAAAAGGTCTCATTACCTAAGCAGGTTGCTGCCTAATATGGGTAATTCATTGAGGTTGATTGAAAATGTTGGTACAAGTTCTTTGATTAAACATAAGTGGCATATTTCTAGTTGGCAGTGAAGTCCAATTAGTTGAATGAGGAAGATCATCGTTAGATGTGAATCCAGAGGGTTAATCCATTAGCAACAGCTGCCACCTTCTATTGTGGCGCCAATTTAAAGAGTTGGGCGCGGGATTCCCTATATGCTTCCTTTATTTTTAAGTAAATAAAGCATATCTTAAAAGTCTCATAGAAGGGAGAATACCCCAGTAGTAGAATATGGACCCTCTACCACTGCCTTCCCAAGTTTGATCCTGGTATGAACATTGGGTAGGTGGAAATTTTGACTGTGTTGGCATTGCGCACCAATTCCCCAAACTGAGATAGCAAATAGCAAAGGCAGTCCATAGAGTTCCAGGCCTATCATATGCTGCACATGGAGGTTTTTCAGGTTTTATCCTCTTTTACCACTTTCTTTGCTTCCCTTCATTGGTGTGGTATCATCCCTCAGGTTGGCCCACATCAGATAAAAAATTTAAATTTAAATTTAAATGTCTCATAGATATTTAGCCTGTTATACAAATATGTATTTATTGCTCTTGGGATTAGAGTTAGAGGATCAGATATTCTTTATATAGATATTGCTTGTCAATTTCTTTGCAGCTCCTGCATGAAAAGAGGAAGGGAGAAATTCCCTTGAGAACCACTGAACCAACTGGTAGTAGGTTAAGTTCTCTTGAAAAAAATCAAGGTCCTTTGGACCAGACATTGCCAACTTTAAGGAAAGAGTTGAAGACATAGGATATATTTTGTTGTCTGGATAGTTTACAGAATCTTCATAGTGGGGTAAATTTTTTTAGCACCTGTTTCAGGGAGAAACTGAGTAGAAGAGAACATTCAGAAGTAGAGGTTCATCTGGATACTATTTTTCTACTGGTATAATCTACTCACAAATATTATCAAGTTATATCAGCGGTTGTTAATTGCACATATCAGATACTGTGCTGTAGACTTTAGAGTTACAGGAGTAACTCCAGCTGAAAGGTTACATTTAATGCCATAACAAGGGGTAGTTGAGTAACAACAGCTCAAAAGTTTTAAGTATTATGATCTTATATCAAAATATTCAAATTAACTCATGACAGTTGGCACAATCATTATAAGGAACTCAAATGCTCTTTTAAGCTGAGTATCCCTTCCATGACACCAGGTAGTGTACTCCACTTTTAGCCCATCATGCTTCTAGGATCTTCATTACTTTCAAATTGGGTGCCCCATCAAACAGAATGTACCAACATCCACTACCTTCTTGCCCTTCATTGGAGAAAGTGAGAACATGTAAGGAGTTATTAATCTTCCAGTAAAAGGGCAGTTCTAGGATAAAATATTTGTTGTTCAGGATATTATTGATAAAATGAAACTTAGTGTTTGCAAGCCAGTTTCCAACATGGCACTTTAAGGTTTAGGGTCTTGGTGGCTACCATTACTAAGTTATCTACCTGGTAGTTATGAGCCTTGCAGCTCTTTTTGTCAGGAAAACGCTTGACATCATTAGTTATCTAGTCAACTAATTTTGGACCTTTTGATTAATTTCTGGATATGCGTATAAAAGTTATCTACTGTTGGAATGTTGCTGTGATTTAGGGATAATATTAAAGAGAAGTTTTATCCCAAGTTATAATACATAGGTGACACCCCCATAGATTAATGGAAGGAGTTATTGTATGAGAAAGGGGCCTAATGGAGGTTGGCTGTCCATGTGTCCCAGGAGGCGGTAGCATAAAATTAAAGATACAGCACCAAAGTATTGGTAGTACATTTTGGTTGGAAATTAAATTAAGGGTGATAAACCTTTGATATGAAAGGTTCAATTTTTAATCTATCACATAAAGCCTCCAAAAATTGCAAGGTAAACTGAGTCTTTTATTGCTTTCACTTTCTGAGGAACACTAAACAAGAAAATATATGTGTCATGGTTGGAAAATGACATCATAATTGGGACCAACGTTAAATACAAAGAAGCATGTCAGGAGGCCAAAAAGATGAAGTTGCCAAGCCTCTCTGACCTCAAGCATACCATAGATCAACACTGGGTTAAGGCGAAGTATTCCCAGGTTGGTCATAAGGATGCAAAAGAAGTTTGGCCCCATATAACAAAAGGTGTGTTAAAACGAACTAGCTTGGTGATGAACAAAAATGGTTTGCTTCAGTTTTTAGGTGAACAGGGTCTTGAAACCTGTTTGGTTTTCAAAATTCCAACTCAGATCAGTCAATTACCCAAGTTGAGTCAATTACCAAGTACAGTTTATTCCTGATGGAAGCGTGCGCCTATTGGTGCGCCTCAGCTTAGAACCACTTTCTTCATCTGATTGTTTTCCCAAATTCCCTCAAATTCCTCATGTTGAGACCAATCTCTCATGTTTGTCGACTTCCCTTATAATAAAACTTCACACTTAGTACACCCTTTTATATATGTTATCATGGACAAACCTGTGCGCAAATCCCTTCAAGGAGGTCTCACACAACGCTAACCATTTAAATTTGAAAAAACTGTAAGGCTCTCCTCCCATGCACCATTGAGCTGCCCAGGTTCCCTCCAACCTGTGTCGCCTATACCTTCCCACTCTAAGCACCGCGTTGTTCCAGTTTGGGTTTTCCTTTTAATAATAACTATCCTTAACTTAAGTTAATATCGCTTAAGAACTCTCTGCTGGGCTTTAATAACTTTGCTACTAACGACTAGTTTTCTGTAGTTGCCCCTGTGCACCATGCACTACCAAGCTGAAAACAGGAGAGTTATAGACACTCTCCTTACATTAGTCAACTAACCTTTTTCTTTTATGTGCATGAACTTTTTCTGTGTGGGTCTACTACAAAGCACAAATGGTTTGCGCCAGCTGTTGGCCTCAGTTGCAATAGGTCTAACCAATGTTTTCTTTTTTCCTAAAGGTTGGAGCATCTTAATATTAATTTTGCTACCTCCAACTAGAAATTACCCTCCCCTCTTGCTTGTACCTAGTGGAAAAAGATGCTTCATGATCTGGAAGTCAAGACTCACTGACTTTCCGCCAAAAATAATATTGATCTAAATTATGTGGTTTACTTTGGCACCATGTTTGGATGGTTCCAGCAGAATCCTCGAAGGTGGGCATGGGGGTGATGGCCTTGGATAACATCAGACAACCCATTGCTGTAAAGGAATTAGGGTCATTCATGACTAAAAATGAATTTTATAATGGAAATACCATATATACCTCCAAACCATATTTTTTCTCTTATGGCTCAGATATGGAAATTACTCATGTGTATCAAATTATCCCAGAGAACCCCCGCTTGACTTCTACAATGATCCACAGCATTCAGGAGGTTGAAAAGAAACTACGTTTACAATATGAAAATGGTTATGGAACTGCAGAAGATATGGTGGGATATGTGGCCTCAGTAGCAAGAGTAGCCAACTATTCCTCTCCATTTTATGAAAAAAACAGGGATACATGTTAATGCCAGATGAAGAGTTTGGTGGTGCAGTGCTGGCGTTTTATGCTTTAAATAAAGATCATTTGGGTTATTTTCTACTGAGTGCTACCCTTTTATCACCTTTAGGGAAAATCAGCACTTCTACTTTGGCGGATACTGGAGCCTCTGAAAATTTTATGGACCAGAACCTAGCTGACTACCTTGAACTGAGTTACGTTCCAGGTGTTATGGTCAGAGGTGGGGCTTCCTAAGGTATTCCCACGCTGAAAATCCTGGGGTTAGTGGACTATCAAGTTGGCACATATTATTTATCTGACCACTTCCAATCTATCTAAAAACCTATTGTACCCCATGATTTTGGATGTAGAGTGGTGGCGAAAGTTTGATGTCAGGACTAACTTGAAAGAAGATACCCTATACCTAACTTTTAAGAATGGTCACAAGTTGGTTGTTCCTTTAGATGAAGTCAACTTTCAGGGCGTTTTGCCCCACTAGCCCAATGTTCACCTTCTCAGTATTTCCCCATTATTGAAGCCCTCTGTGACGGTTCCCCTACCTTCATGTTTGGAGGGGTTGGAATCTTCTTTTGATGCGGCTTCAGCTAATGCACTACCATATCATTCAGAGTTTGATTGAGAGTTCAAGATCACTGCAGATCTGTTGCGTATATCTTCCCCCATTTACCCATTGACTGTCCGAGAAGAAGAGGCCTTAGATGTGTGTTAATGAGCACTTAGCCAAGGGTGCTATTTTTCAGCGAACCTCCCCTGTGTGTTCCCCACTTCTCTTTGTTGAGAAGGCCAATGGTACCTTACAACCATGCGTAGACTATGGGAATCTCAACAACGTCACTGTACCAGATCTCAGTCCCATCCCTTTGGATTCTCAGATTGCGCGCTATGTGGAGAAGGCTAATATCTTTTCCAAACTAAATTGTCTCAATGCTTTCAAGTAGATTTGGATTAAGAAGGGACAGGAGTGGTTAACCGCATTCCATACCAGAAAAGGGATTTTCCATTTTTGGGTCATGACCTTTAGGCTTAATAATGCCCCTGTTATCTTTCAACGCCGCATTGATGCAGCGTCGGGGGACCTGTTAGGGGTATGCGCAGTCGCCTACATGGATGATATCTGGGTGTTTTCCCCTGATCAGGAGTCCCATGAAGTTCACCTTCAGCAAGTGGTGGATAGGCTAGAGGCAGCCAGTCTTACGCTGAAGCTTAGCAAGTGTGAATTTTTCGAGTCCCAGGTCACCTTTCAGGGCAACGTCGTGTTTGACCAAGGACACATGATAGCTACAGGTAAGGGGAAGGCAATTCGTGAGTGGCCTACCCCAACTTCAATCAAGGAATTGAGGAGCTTTTTGGGGAAATTTACGTTTCCCAAGAAGTTCACACCCAACCTATCTGAGGTGGCGGCCCCCTTGGATAAGGAAAGTGGTGCAAAAGTGCTATAGTGGTCCCCAGTTTTGGAGGATGCGTTTCAGGAAGTAAAGTTCACCCTGTTGTCCACTTTAATCCTTCGCCATGAAGATCCTGATTAGGAGTTCATTGTGTCTAATGATGCCTCCAGCTTCAACATAGTGGATGCCTTATTACAAGTAGAAAAAGATGTAATAGAGCATTTGGTGGGATGTTTTTCTAGGAAGATGTCTCTACCAGAGTTAGACTACGCTGTATATGACAAAGAGTTATTGGAAGTGGTGGAGGCGTTGACTTATTGGCGTCATCACCTGCATAGCTCTTCCCAACCTTTCCACATACATAAAGATCACCATGCCTTGCTGTACTACTGCGCACCTCATGTATTAACCCCATGGCAGACCCGTTGGAATGAGACCCTTGCCCAAATTCAATTTTCTCATGAGTTCACCAGGGCAAGGAGAATAGGTTAGCGGATGCTTTGAGCCGCAATCCTGCATTAGCTCCCAATCCAAAGGAGGTAGAGGTTCATAAAACCCAATTGATGATTCTGACGGATAAGATTGTGTCTCCATTCCCTCTTCCATGGCCAACAGGCTAGCGCTTGCATCTTTGAAAAATGTGGAGGAATATAGTATGTTCAGAAATGTAGTCTGTTCTCAGCCGTTATCAGCCAAATATACTATGGTACTTGCTAAGAGCGCATTGAATCAGGAGGATATAACCAGGGGTTATCATGTGAAGGATGAGATGGTGTGGTTTTTGGGGATCCTATGGGTTCATGCTCGACCACTTCGCCTGGAAACCATCTAGGACCATCATGATGAAATCACCGTTAGTCATCCTGGGAAAGCAAAGACCTTGGAGTTAATTCGACGCACCTACAATTGGAAAGGCTTACCTGCTCAGGTGGGACAGTATTGTAAAGAGTGCCTGATCTGCAATCAAATGAAACCAAATCGTCAATCTTTAGCAGGGTTGTTGGTACCAGTTCAAAAGGCTGAAGGGCCCTAAACTTCCCTATTGGTGGATTTCATTATGGAATTACCTGTTTCTGATGGTTATGATGCATGGTGGTGGTGGGGGACCATTTTACAAATTTTGCCCACTTTAAACCTTGCAGAACAACAATAACTGCGGCTGAGATGGCTAGGCTCTTCGTCACTCATGTGTTTGCGCTTCTTGGGGTCCCCCAAGAAATTATCAGTGATTGGGGACCATAGTTTACTTCCGTCTTTTGGGATGAGTTGTGTAAGACTCTTCAGATTTGTTACTGCCGTTCAACTGCCTATCACCCATAATCAGATGGGCAGATTGAACGAGTGAATCAGTGCTTAGAACAGTTTCTGCGGTGTTACACTTCCATGGATAAATCAGATTGGTTTCCTCACCTTCCTATGGCCCAGTTTAGATACAATAACACTGTGCATTCTTCGATCAGTTGTTCCCCATTTTTTGCCAACCATGGTTTTAAACCCGCATTAAACATGGGTCCCAGCTGTGGATCTAAAGTTGAAGCAGTGGTGGACTAAGCCAAGACTATCAATAAAGTACACCAAAGGGTTTCTAGTTTGTAGGCGGCAATGCATGTGTATAAGGAGAATGCTGATGGTAAGCGACGAGTGGGTCCAGCGTACAAAGAAGGGGATCTCATGATGCTTGATGCTCATAACATCCCTATAAAGAAGCCATGCAAAAAGCTGGGACCAAAGAGGATTGGCCCTTACCGCGTAGTTAGAAAGGTGGGCCACGCCTCATACCAGTTGGATCTTCCCTCTTCGTTTTGAATCTTTTCTGTCTTTCATGAGAGCAAATCGACATTGTCTGAGGGCCCCCCACCAGAGACTTCTGAGTATTATCTCATGGATGGGGTGCCATAGTGGGAAATGGAGGAAATATTAGTCTCCTGCAGAGTAAAAAGAAGACTTGCTTACCAGGTATCTTGGAATGAATTTGACGCAGTGGAAAACAGTTGGGTACCAGTGCATGACTGCTCACATGCTCTTGACCTGATTGACGTTTTCCACAAACATTTTCCCCAGGATGGTGGATCTCATTCAAAGCAAACATTGCCACAATGAAGTTGGCCACAGCTCATAAGAACTTTTTCCCGGAACAAGCCCCTGGAGGGGGTAAAGCCCCAAAAGGAGGAGAGGGTAATGTCATGGTTAAAAGTGACATCATAATTGGGACCAACGTTAAAGACAAAGCAAAATGTCAGGAGGCTAAGAAGGTAAAGTTTGCAGGCCTCCCTGACCTCAAGCATACCATGTATCAACGCAGGCCTAAGGTGAAGTATGCTCATGTTGTCCTAAGGATGCAAGAGAAGTTTGGCCCTGTATAACAGCAGGTGCGTTAAAACAAACTAGCTTTGAAATGAACAAAAATGGTTTGCTTCAGTTTTTAGGTGAACAGGGTCTTGAAACCTGTTTGGTTCTTAAAATTTCCATCCTGGGTCAGATGATACTACAATCAATTACCTAAGTATGGTCAATTACAAAGTGCACTTTATTGCCCAGTGAAAGCATGAGCCTATTGGTGCGCCTCAGCTTAGACCCACTTTCTTCATTTGATTGTTTTCCTGAATTTCCTTAAATTAATCATGTTGAGACCAATCTCTCCTGTTAGTCGACTTTTCTTATAATTAAACCCCTCTTTTAGTATACCCTTTTATATATGTTATCATGGACAAACCTGTGCGCAAATCCCTTTAAGGAGGTCTCACACAACGCTAACCATTTAAGTTTGACAACTGTAAGGCTTTCCTCCCATGCACCATTGGGCTACCCAGGTTCCCTTCTACCTGTGTCACCTATACCTTCCCACTCTAAGCACCGCTTTGTTCCAGTTTGGGTTTTCCCTTTAATGATAACTATACTCAACTTAAGTTATTTTAGCTTAAGCACTCTTTGCTGAGCTTTAATAACTTTACTACTAACGACTAGTTTTCTGGCGTTGGCCCTGTGCACCATGCACTACCACGCTGGTAACAGGAGAGTTATAGACACTCTTCTTACAACATGTGCTAAAACAACCGTGCCATGTCCTTGGCTGTAGTTGTCTTCAGGAAAAGATGAAGATGGTGTATCTTGTAAAGCAATCTACAATCATCATTATTGTATCATATCCACAAGATTTTGGCAAACTCACAATATATCCACCAAAAAAGAAAATTCATGGCCCACCTGCTTGTTAAAGGGGGTGGTGAAGACCATTTCATCCAGTTTTATCTGATTTGGATTTGGCACGGATGAAGAATTGTTCAATCCATGCTGAACCTCTTTTGTGATTCCATACCAATTGTAACCACATTTGATTAAGTTAATGTATTTTTTACCTTAGGGTGCCTCATGGTGGGGATTACAATGTTCCCATATACACATGAGTTCATGGCAGAGATAATCCATCTTTTGGTGAAAAAATAGATTGACTTATCCTTTTAGGTATACTAGAAAGAAATGGCTTTACTAGCATCAATCTTATTAAAAGATCAAGACCTTTAGGGTCTAAAAACTGGGATGTCATGACAGCATCAAGGAGAAAATTATTAAATGCAGAGGATTCAGGGGCTGTGTCAGAAGGAATCACTTCATTAAAATGTTTAGAAGAGATGACGGGGAGTACTGGGATTTGGGGTCACAGGGTTTATAAAAGCTTTGAGATGGGGGTAGCAACCATGATAATGGCTGAAGGTGGAGGAGGAATGATCTGTTTGTGAATTACTGTGACTAATTCAGAGTCTGTATTCAGGGTGGAACTATTATGGAGATTATGGCTTAAGATGTCAGGTAAAATATGGGTAGCACCAATGACAAACTTTTATATTGTTTAATTCTTAAAAAGATTGCAATGTGTCCTGGTTTATCTGTGTGCCAACTTTTGGAGTCTGCAATAGTAATCATTTTGATTTATGCTCCATGTGCACAACCAAAGTATTTTTAGCGCCCTGTAATAGATAATTCTGTGATAAAATAATTCGTCACATATTATTTTTGATAATTTAAACATATAACTTACCCCAATAAATATAAAATTTATAATCTGGCCAATCTGATGGGTTTAGTCAATCTAGATGTTTTTGGTATAATTGAGGTTTCAACTTAGTTCGTTTGAGGTAGGCAAATGTGCTGGAGGAATTTTCCAATAAAAAATTGTTTAGACTTTAAGAAAAAAATATTATTTCAAGCTCTTCTTGTTTTGTTTTATTATTTAAATGTGGGATTGATGGGATGATACTCACCTTGGAGGGCTTACTCTATCAATGCTGAAATAAAGCGCAAGTTTAAATTCACTTATTTTTAATTTTATTACTTTATTCTTTGTATTGGTCCTCAGGTGGTTGCTCTTGAGGTACCACCCAACTCTATGGGGTTTTTTATCCTCTTCAGCCACAAATCCAGTATTCACCCAAGGTAGTTGAGTGTTTCAAAGAGGCTGGACAAAATCTGCACCTCAGTTTATAGTGTGAATCAGGTACCATAGCCATGATAAATTCAACTTTATCTGGTGGATTGAGACCTGATGAATCCTCAGGTGGCAGATGTTAGATCAGCTCTAGGCCTTGATCCAGATGTCTGATGGTGAGGATGAGATGTGCTGTTTGGTAAATTACATCAGTGGTAGAGAGTGATTGGACTTGTTCACCACCATACCTCAGCCAATTAGGCCAAGCTAATTAGTATAACCAATTTTAGCACTTAAGTCATATACACGTATATTTTTATTGGTTAGAGGCAACTCTCCAATTTAGGGTTGTGATGATGGTGGATGGGAACTTAGGATTCCCTTTTGTTACGTCATTTTTTAAGATCTTTTTTCATAAGCCAGCTTATATCGCTCAGCAGGCTGCTAGATGGGTCTAGTTGCCATCCTAAGTGGCACCAAACTCACTATCTGAGTTTTAGGTTTGTAGCTCCTGATAACTTGGTTAGAGGCAGATATGGCGTGAGGACTCCAGCAATTGAGGCAAATCCCAACAGGGACTTTAAAAAAGATTGTCAATTTATCTGAGACCCTTTGATTTCCTGTACTTTCCCAAAGCCCCTCTTGAAATGACAGTTTTTTGAGTTTTGTTTTGATTCTAAGATATGTAGCGCAGTTGGCCCTCCCCCATCTTCTCTCTTGGTGATGTGATGAAATGATTTGTTGAATAGTGTTTTTGATAATTAAAAAAACATAGAGATTACCCCAGATCAAAGCAAAATAATCTAGTTGATCCAATAGGTCGTTCAATTTATATTTTGTTAACATGATTAAAATTTTAAATAGATGCGTTTGATGTAGAAAAACGCGCTGAGAGATTTTTCATTTGATAATCATTTTAACTTTAAGATAAAATAATAATTCAAGCTATCTTATTTGTTTACCTTATTTTAAGGTGGGAACAATGTGATGATTTTGACCTTGGAATTAATAATTTGTTGACGCTGAAATAAAGTGCAAGTTTAGATTAACATAATTTTTAAGTATATTAATTTATTTTATACGTTGCTCCTTAAATGTTCACTTTTGAGGAACCGCCCAAAATTATGGGATTTTATTCCCCTTTCAGACATGAAACCAATATTCTCCTAAGGTGATAGAGTGGTTTAAAGGGGCTGGACTAAATCTGCACCTCAGCCTGTAGCGAGAACCAGGTGCTAGAGCCCTGATGAATCCAGAATGATCTAATGGACTGAGCCCTGATAAACCTAGGTGGCAGAGGCCATATCATCTCCAGGCTTTGATCCAGAGATCTGGTGGTGATGATGAGATGTGATGATCAGTGGATTTCACCAGTGGTAAAGGGTGGTTGGACTTTTTCACCACCACACCTCAGCCAATTGGGCCAAACCAATGGTATAACAAATTTTGGCACTTAAGTTGTATACAAGGTTACCCTTATTAGTGGAGGCAACTCTCCAATTCAAGGTTGTGTCAATGGCAGATGGGAACTTGGAATTCCCATTTGTTACAACAGCCAGTGCATCAAAAAACCAAGAACAGCGTCCAACTCTTTATCATAGATGGCCATGCACGCTCTGTGACACTAAATTTCCTAGAAAAGTAAGCTACAGTATGTTTTCGCCCATAATGTTCTTGAAAAAGGATGTCACCAACTGTGGTTCCAGAGACATTACATGTCACAATAAATGGCTTACCTTCATCAGCATGATAAAGAGAAAGGGAAGTGGCGAAAACATCTTTCATTGACTCAATACCTTGTTGAAATTTGGGGTTCCAATGAGGAAAGGCACGTTATTGCTTGAAAGAGGGTATGGAAGTAAGTCCAGTCACATAATAGCTGGTGAAGCTACTTATGATAAGTGAATAATTTTAGTAGGCTGTGCATTTGATTCTGTGTTACCAGATGGTCCAAGAGCAAATGGCATATAGATTGGAAGGCGCAAATGGCATGAACATCCTTTAATATTAAATTATCCAGGAACTGAACTTCATCTTTTTTCTTTAACTCGCATTTGGATGACTTAAACTAGACCAGCTTTTTGGAGTGTTGGTGCCACAACTACAAGATCCTTAACATGGTTTTCAGCGTTGGACGAGTATTTAAGGTGTTATCCACATATTCTATTGCTCAAGAGGACCTGAGATCCAGAGCATTATCAATGTGGCGCTGAAAGACAGCTGGAAAATTAAAGACCAGAGGGCGTGACCTTAAACTAGTATATTCCAACTGGTGCAAATAGCCATCAGCCATTCTTGGTCAAACTTAACCTACAATAATTGAAAAGCATTCACCAAATAAATTTTGAAAAAAACCTTTAAATTTTGACACTTCTGTGAAATTGCTGACTCAAGAGGTAGTGGTATGGATAGAGGATTTTAACATTGTTCATGTACCTATAATTCACACAAAGTCTCAAGGCGCCATAAGTTTATATGAAAAATATGGTTTTGACATAGGAGTGGTTTTATTGATCATCCATCCCTTGTTTACCACATTGTCAATCCAGGTCTTTAACGCCTGGTCTTCTTTATCTATTTAGGGATATTGGGGCAGTTGGTCTTGATGAGTTCAAACTTCAGCTGAAAAACTCAGAATAAATTCTATGAGAGACTTAGCAGATTATTAGCAGCTTTTAATGAAAAAGTTGACTTGAAAGGAGCGAGAATATGAGGCAAAGTAGGTAAAACAAACACAATATCAGTAGAGAATTATTTCACTGTTGCCACCCTGGCATTTCCTGTTGACAGCGAGAGGAGGAGGGGAAATTTGCCTGAATGAAAACTGGATGTGAAGACTACCTTATTCCAGTCTAAGTCAATACTCACTGGATAGCAGCGCCACCATCCTACCCCTAAAATCACCATGTATAATTACTACAGTATTCTGCGAAATTTTCCAAAATTCATACTCATGGGAAATAAAGTGCTGTGGATTGCGCATAGGAAGTGTGAGCATGGGGATACTTGATACCCATTACAGGCAAACCAGGGTTAAATTCAAGATCAAAGCTTGTATGACCTTTAGGTCATTGTAATCCCTGTGGTTCCAATGTCCACTATGGCAGTTAATGCTACCTTGTGCTGTCCTACTGTAATATGAATGGGTCAAAAAATAAGCACAGCCAAATCTAAGCAACTTGTTAATAGATCATGTGGTTATACCTGATTTCTTGACCTTGGGAAGCTTCCAGTTCTTATGGGCCTTTTTATGAACTGGATGGGAATAGCTGATGCCCAAGAATATGACAGAGAAATGGATCCAAGGTCTGCAAGGTCTGAAAAGCGCTGTACGTCTGAAAGGTCATCATAAATTGGGTTTACACAGCACTGTTGTTAGACTTTGATGGTTGAACATAAACCAAACACATTAGAAAATTATCAATGCTGATAGATTACTCACATTGATGGATCCTTTTATCCTTCCCAAATTAGCTGCATAATCAGTTAAATTAGATACACCTTGAAAGATACTTGACTGCATCCAAATATCCCAATTATAATAGCTGATAATAGCTATGACATAGTATTATTATGGCCGATTATGGGGCCCACTTGGGTGAAATAAGTGGTTTTATGGCATAAACTTAATTACACTTTCAAATTAAATGCAATTGCAATTGATGAGTATTAGATTTTATGTATGTCAATATTTGTAATTGTTTTGAAAGTACTTGCACATGGATGGCCCAATTGGGGAGTACCTAGTACTATCAAGAGGCCTGCTGACATCCCAATTAGTGGTGCGTCATTATTTGAATTTCATATTTTCTTTTCCCAATTTATTATATTTTATCAGCTATATGATGAACCTAATCATGCTGACTGAAAAGCAAGTATACACTGCTGAGGTGCTAATATTACGCCTAAAATCTTTCCAATTACAAGAGTAGAAGTGTCTTAATCAAGATGAAACAATTGTAATTAAGTTAATGCAAGGGCTGAATTAACTTGCAGAACTTTAATAACTCTGCCATAATCCATAGAGGATTGGCATGGTTTTGATGAACTCATTAAGAGATGTGTATGGCCAGGCGCTAGTATTTTTATATAAAAATACTAGCGCCTGGCCTTAAAAAATAGTCCTTCCATTTAAATTTAGATTATCTTAAACAATATCCAATAGATATATCTTCATATAAAGAAGTGTAGATAAGCGTTAAGGGGAGATTTTCATTATCACTTGCATCAGGAGAGTTCCCAATTAGAGAGGAAAAATACCCAGAAGAGACCAGAAGAGTCAATAATTATTGTCTAAGCTTTTTGAGCTTCAGAACGGTTAGAAAATACCGTAAGACACAGCAGAATCAAGAATATATTGGCCAAAACTCTTCCTGACTATCAAAGCGGGAGTATATTAACTAAGCGAGTTAATTCTAAAAGCTTACAACTGTTCATAACTTGTTTTACCTATGATATTTGATAATGAGATTGCTGGATTCTTGGGGCCTACATTGATTGCAAATATTACCAAAATTCATTTTTTGATATCAGTGTAATGACTGAATCCTTAGGAGAAAAAGATACATATGAACCATTATGGATTCTTTAGCACTATGAAAACGGGTATATTAGACCTTTGAGCAGTAATAAAAAACTTTTTTAAAGCGACTGACCCCATAAATATATAAACTATCTCACAATTTGTTTAATAGTTGTATTTTTTTGTTAGGCTGAAGTGATACAAGAGAAAATTGGGCTGTAATTACATTTTTCTGAACCTACATAACAGTAGCCACAGATTCAAGGCGACGCTCTACTTTTAGGGGTCAACTTATGATAAGTGAGTGAGGGTTTTTAGGTCCTTATAATGATGAAAGTTGAATGAAGTGTTCAAAGTAATGTTTAGACTACTTCTCTTGAAAAGTTAAATAAATTTTAAACATATTCTATCCTTCAATTGGAGCTAACAAATGGGTTTTGTCCATATACATAATGTTTAGAAACGCATTATTCAGTATTTTTATTTTTTTTATAAAACTAGAGCTTTAAGGAAATGGGATTTTATTGGGGAAAAAATAACCCAACACACTATTATTAGCAGGGCGCTGAGTTTCAGGATGATCATGTGAGATGTGGGCTTAGATGTCTAGCAATGCCTTAAATTGTAAAATTTTTATATTTTAATAAATTGAATGTTGTTTCAAATGTCATGCTTCAAATTATACATTTACCAATTAAATTTGATCAGCTAATTTTTTTTAATTGTATTCAATCCCCAATTTTAAACATCAGAGTTTTATTCAATTCCATTTAAACTTGCAAATCATTTTAATTCCCATTGTTTACCTTTTCTATCTGACTTTAGGATTAGTAAGGATTTTTTTTGTATAATTCTTTCACCTGGGGATACCCCAGGTTAAAATTTTTCAACTAATTTTGCTCCTGGTTGATCGTCCTGAATGGAAGTAGAGTTTGTGACCATTATACTCTTTTTAGTAGATTATTTAATTTCCACTCAAAAATGTCTAATTTCTTCATATACTTCTCTGCTGAATCAGAAATAATGAAAGGTTTTAATTAGGAGTTTGGTGTAAGATGAGAGAAGTCAAACAAAGAGGGTCAGTTATGTAACGCTAATCCACAGTATGACCCAGATACTTATATTAGGTTAGTAAAGGCGCCTTATAGTTGGTGCCCTTCTTTTTTCTGAAGCTGTGCAAGGACCTATCTCTTAGGATTTGAGAAGAATAGAAAGCTGAAATCCCTGCTCCCAAAATGAGACTTGACAAATTGACTCTTGAATCAGCGTGAATGGAACCTTCCCTGAAGGTGTTGAAACTAGATTTGATCAGGAAGCTTCACACATACGAGTTTTGATGAAAGCACCTTCAGGAATCCCATCCTCGCTTCCTGAATCACTTTAGGCGCGGCAATACTGATGCATTAATGAGGATGATGCAGTACAGTGAGGGCGCCAACTAGGAGGCTGATTTGGAAGGCAGTGAAAGATCCTGATCTTACAGGGCCATGAAGGTCCTTGAGGCACCATGTCCCCACACGCCTATAAATATTGACGCGTTCTAACTTAATAAAGTAGTCTATATTTTCCCCGTCTTTTTGTTTTTTGACCTCTTTACTAAATTTCAGCGACAAGACTCTTTCAAATTTCAGTGAAAATCAAAAAAATGTTATGCTGAGAGAAGTGGTGCTCACTAAAGGGGGCTCTGAGCCATCTAAAATGTAAAATGTCTATCACAAACAATATAGAATACTAATAGTCACAAAGCTTCAACCTGCTGATCAGTTGCTAAGCGTCACTCAATGTATATATTACCTCATGATAAAGTACCACCCATGCAGCCTGAAAGTTTAGAATTTTGGGCCGCATTCCAGTTCTCTCTACCTTTAATTGGCATTGATCAGCATTAACTTCAGTATGAGAACCTTGAAGTCATTATTTGACAGTTGTTAAATGGCATTTACTCCATGGGTGCCCACTCAAGCTGCTCCCACGCCTCTTTGGTGCCTTCTACCATGTGGGATCTTTATACCTTGGCCTAACTACCACTGGGAGATCTGAGTTTGGGGACCAAGCGCTATCTTCATAGTTTTTCACCCTGCTATTAATCACCTCTACCAGCTAGTCAAGTTGCACCATCATGAAGTCCTCCAACAACCAGGGCTTACCCAAAATTTACACTCCCATGCTTTATTAATTTCTACAACGCAGCTTCATCCTTCATCCATAATAACCAGGAAGCAACTATTGATAACCGATTACTAAATCAATGAAGCCTGAGGACAGATTGCAGTGTTGGATATTGGGATTTTTGGCTACCTCAATGACCAACTTCGTCAGAATATCCAACTCCTAGAGGCTGCTTGGAACCAGTATCTCCACCAAATCAAAGATATGTTATGAACTATACAACAATACTATCAGGAGCTGGCCTCTTTTGACTATACTTTTGGGAGTGAAGGACCTAAAGGGCCTAGGGGGCTTAAAGGTCTCGAGGGGCCTGAAGGACCTGGAAGGCCCCGTTGTCCTTGGGGCCCTCTGGCCCCACAGCACCTCTTCCCAGACCCTGATGACCTTTGGAGAAAGGATGTCTTGGCAGCACTAGCTGCCTTATGGGATCAGATCAAAAACATAGCCCAAGGATGTAAACTCTGAGTATATGGAGTCCTCCTCGATCCTAGGGTCTTGATTGAGGCATTGTCTAATTAAATAGATAATTTTTTCTCCTTTACCAAGCTTTATAACAGTCACATTTCTCAGCCTAAAAAACATGTCAGGGATTTGAGACCCATTTAACCAGCCTAGAAAGTAAGCTCCTTCTTCAGGGCGCCAATATTCAAGCCCTAAAAAACAGGTTTCTCATAAGGCGTCTATTTCATACCTCAACCAAAACTAGGACAATATTCAAGAGGATCTCAAGGTATTAAGATAACAGTTGGATAGCAGGCCCCCCGCAACTATGTGGAAACCAAGATTCTGAGCCTGCACCAATTCCTGGCGTTAACATACTCTCCACTCCTTTTGTATTAAATTTTAAACTAGTTAAAAGAGATGTTCACCCTCAGCCAGGAAAGCATTGCCTCTTTCCTATATAGCTACAAGAGTTCCATGGAAGAGGCCACTGACTGGCAAAAAGTGAAGCATATCCATTCCTGTCTTAACATCACTGCTCAGGAGATCATGACTCCCTACCTAAAGGACTGCAACACCTGGGAACAAGTCTGAACGGCCTTAGTCCAAGAATTCAGCAGAAATCAAACTCTGGCCAACCAAAAACAAAAGTTCATGTGATCTACCTGAGTAAAAGGGAAAGCCATGTGGAGTTTGCCAATCACTTTTATGATCAAACGCAACCCTTGATTACCACAAATAGTATCACCTTGGGTGACACCATTACCGCTGTAATCTTGTCATGAAAATGACAGAAGAAGTTTAGAACAGCCTGTCAGTCAGGATGCATAAGCACCCAAAAAGCAAACCAGAATGCCAGAGGCATTGCAACTCAAATGGCGTTTTATGGAGCCGGGCATTTGGAAATTATAAATCGTTGGTGCAAGACAATAGTGAAT